>PVKN010006928.1:0-27574 GCA_004027915.1 Capromys pilorides
TTGCCTTTACTTAAAAAAAAAAATCTAGCCAGTTTGTTAAACCACTAAGAGTTAAGCAGATTTTAGGAGCAAAAAGTCCAAGTATCTAACTCAGCTGATTTAGCTACCAAAGATCTCTAAATTTCACAATGTGAAAAGATATGATTGCTCTTAGTAAGTAGGCACTATCCTTATACAGACCCACTGTGTAATCAAAACAAATACTCAAGACATTTGACATATTCCAAGTTCTCTTTTGCCTGTCTTAGAATCCCACATCCTAGTTAGGCATAGCTACTTTTATGGTCAGCTCAGCCTGCCCTGGGGGTGGGGCTGGCACAGCATGTGGTGCTGGGGATTGAACTTTGGTCCCTGCGGTTGCCTAGGCTTGCCTAAGCAGGTGTTTCAGACTGCTGAGTTATCTCACTGACCCTAGCGTAGCTACTTTTAAGATATTCCAGGAATCTCCTGTCATGAAAAGAATGTAAAAGTTGCACAGTAAGTAGCAGATCCTGTGTATAGATATGCCTTCATGTATTATAGATATGACCAAATTGTTTTATAAGCTTTTATCCACCAATTTCTAACGTTTCTCAGGAAGAAGAAAACGTGAATCAATTGCATAGGAAAATTTATCAAGAGAAATCACACTACATCCTATCCCTTTCTTTAAGCTAAAAAAGGCCTGAATGTGAAAATAAACCTCTGTCAGACGAATCAGAGACTCCAGCTGCCTGGTAGTGATTGGTGAGCTATTTAACCTCTGGCTCTGTTTGCGGAGCTCCAGGTAAAAATCTTGAAGAACTTGAGCAGCTTCTGGGGACAGCCTGGGGTGGACATACTGGCGGGCATAGCCAATGTACTTCCTCAGTAACTGGTGGGGAATTGGGTCTATTGCTTCTCCAGGAACCACCTGTAGAGGCAGACAGAAAGGCTCACAGTTACCAGATAAGTAGCATATAAAATCTGTCTTAGATAAATATAAAATTAAAAATATCTCCAAGTAAGTCAAACATTATAATTATAGCTGTCATTTTGTTGACTTAAATAATTTCAAATACGTTTATATAAACTACTATCACAATACAAAGACTTTTTTTTCCCTTGTCCTGGGGATCAAACCTTGTGCTTACCAGTCAGGCATACCACTGTTCTACAGTTTGTTACACATAGAACCTTTCTGTTTTTTGGCTTTTGTTCAGTGGTGGTGTTGTCTGCCAGCCACATACATCCTCCATTCGATACCCCACCCAGCTCCCATCACAATGAACTTTGACAAGTAGAATCAAACTGAATGACCAAGAATAAGCATGTATACCTTTAGTCTTTCTGATAACGGTTTCTCAGAAACCACTTCAAGTACAGAAGTATTTGAATCTTGGCTATTCACACGAGCTACTGTGGCGCTACTAACAGCTCTCTGCTTTCCAGCTCTTATTGCGATCACATGCTCAGAGAGTAAATGATCATGCTGCTCATTTGGGGTATCCAACAGGATAAAGACCAAGTCAAATCTGGAGAGCAGAGCACTCCCCATTCTAGGAACATGAAAGAAAGAAAAAACAGTAGGATCAAAACTACCAGAAAATGTAGAACACCATTTACTTATTTACTATTCAAGTTCCATGCTAAATAACAAAAAATGAAGCTTTAAAAGAATAAGCAAATAGCCTTTTAGATTTAATATATCCAGCTACTCCAAGCCCTTCACCATGTACACATGATTTATAAGCTCCTACTTGGTCCATTCTCTGTGTTCATTACTGGTACATTATTGCTCACAATACTACATGTTGGGGCAGAGATTATATAATTGAGTAGTTCTTAAGTTTTTCTGGCATTTGCCTCATCAAAACACAGAATCTCTATGGCCCTTCTAAACTTTTGTTTTAAAGGGCAGCTATATGGCTATAAGTCATTATAGAAAAATACTATATTCTATTTAGTCATCTTCTCTGAACCCATCAGTCAAGATCACTACTTGAGATGAAAAAAATGAAATTCAGAGTGAGTAAAGAATCTAAGTGAGGCATCAAAGCAGATTTGTGATACGACTAAAAACTAAAATTGAAGGCCCCAGAATTTTTGTTGAATATCTTTCCTTTTCAGAATTTTATATTAGTATATGTATATAGTACATAATGATTACATTCACCCTGATGAGTTGGTACATATATGTTAACGCTTCTTTTTCTTCTGATCTTTAGACTCAGAGATTAGGCAATAGAGGAAATAAAGGAAAACTAATAAGATTAAAATTTTTCGTGAGCATAATACAGAAATACTCCAAATCTCTAAGTGAAATTGCATATTTTGTAATGTATCAAAGACTATCTTCTTATTTCAAGTGTATAAATTATTAAAGCATTAAGAAATCAGTGCTGCATATGGTGGTATATACTTGTAATCCTAGCACTTGGGAGGCTAAGGCAAGAGAATCATTGTGAGTTTAAGACCTGTCTGGGATACAAAATGAGCTCAAGGCCAGCCTGAACTGCATAGTGAGACACTGTTTCAAAAAGAAAAAAAGGAAAGAAATTAGCCATGATAGTAGTGCATCTCTGTAGTCAGAGCCACCGGAGAGGCTGAGGCAGGAAGGTAATTTGTGTCCACAAGTTCAAGATTAGCCTGGGCAATTTACCAAGATCCTGTCTCAAAAAAAAAGAATTAGTTCAGGCATGGTGGCACACATCTATAATCCCAGCTACTCCTCAAGAGGCTGAGGCAAGAGGGTTAAAAGTTCAAAGCTAGTCTAGGCAACTTAGCAAGACCTTGTTTCAAAATGGAAAAGGAGGATTGGGATGGCAAGGAGGAACAGATGTAGCTTGGTAGTAGAGCACTTGCCTAGCATGTACCAAGGCCAGAGTTCATTTTTTTTTTTTTTTAATGTATATGGGGCCGGAAACCCAAAGAAGGCTCCCCTCACCTGGGCTGTATGAGATGGACAGTTAAGGCCTTAATATGTGTCTCCATAGACAAAATCTGGTGGATCTCAGTAAAAGTAATCTTTTTTTTAATGGCTGGCTCAGCCTGCCCTGGGGGTGAGGCTGGCACAGCATGTGGTGCCAGGGATCGAACTGCAGTCCCTGCAGTTGCCTAAGCTTTCCTAAACAGGTGCTTTAGACTGCTGGGCCATCTTGTTGGCGCAGTAAAAAGAATCTGAATCTAGCATAATCACTGTAAATTTTACCTGTATGATTACCTGGGTTTTGGTATCTTCTAATAAAGAACAAATTTTTTGAAATTAGAACATGTATGATCAAAGCATGAGCATTTGAGCTAACACACTGGCTTTTAGACCCCTTTATTCATGGAGTCTGACAGTTTGCTGTAAGTCCCTCTAGCTTTAGTTAAGAGGTCACACTTATATTAACTATCAGCACAAAACGCCTGAGTTACATTAGAAATCAACCAGGCTTACATACTCACCATTGAAATACAAAACATTCAGCCAAATTAAATCAATATCTCATTTAGTGTTTAGATAATGGCCCCTGTTGTAAGCACAGGGCACTGCCGAAGGATTTGTTCGTTTAACACTGTGGCTCTGAGTTTTATGTCATAAATACAAGACCTGACTCTATCTATAGGCCCAAAGATATTGGACACTGTGCAGTCGGGTGTCTTTAGAACTTTTTTCTTAACCAGAAATCTGTCCTTGGAAACCTGTTTGGACTAATGAAATACTTTTTAAATCTTTATTTATTGTAGCACCTCAGTTACAGCTAAAGCAAGACGTCTTCTAAAGTCTGTTTCTATTGGGTCTACAGGGTGTCATTACACAGATCTTGGACTTGTAGTGATCCTCTTGTTTTCAGCCTCCCAAGCACTGGGATTACAGGTGCATGCCACCATACCCAGTCTCAATCGCCATCTCAGCGTGCCCTGGGGGCAGAGCTGGCACAGCATTCCAGAGGCTCGAACCCCTGGCTACTGCACCCCTGGTCACTGTGTCTGCCTAAGCAGGCTTTAATCGCTGAGCTGTGTGGCCTGCCTAAGGTCAGAGTTCAAACACCTGGGGGTGGAGAAGTTTTTTCCACACCAGACTTACGTTTCTTTCTTATGAAGCATCCTTTTACCTTTTTCTCACTTTTGCATCACTTAAATCTATTTCCCTCTTTCCACACATTTTGCTTAACATGTACAAAACTAAGACAAAGCTCATACTTACTTAAGATATGAAGGCTGTTTTGAAAAAAGTGAGATGACACTACAATATAAGCATGTAGCACGGTCTTCTCAACAGTGAGAACCCAGTGCACACGTGCTTCCTTACCAGTACACGTGAAGCCAGTTTCATCTTTATAATTGCTACTTTCCACCGAACAGAAGTTTTACATAACTTCTGATTTTGGCAGTGATAAACAATGCTGCAGTATCCACCCTACAAACCTATCTTTAGGCACTATTTCTGTGAGGATTCCTAAAAACAGAATGGATGAGCAAATGGAATACACATTTAAAACTGGGACAAACACACCAAGTGCTCCTTCAAAGTACCAAGATGTGTACATGAGAGCTGACTACTACATACCGCTGCTAATGATTAATATTGAAAATGGATGCTGACCCTGCAGTAATCAATAGCATTGCATTGTTTTAATTTGTAGCAGTTAAGTGTACTGGACACTTGTTCTGTCAACTACCCATGTGGGTCCTCATTATTTTCATATTACTTTGTGACACTGCCCGAAGGTAGAAGCATTCGAAGACACTTACTTTAAATTCTCAGAAACTGTCTTCGCTTTATTGTAGTGTCCCCCAACTGGGTTTGCAGCAGCGACAACTGAAGTTCTTGCTGGGAGGCTACACACCACACCAGCTTTAGCGAGGCTAATGCTTTGCTGTTCCATGGCTTCTAGTAAGGCTTGGTGTTGGTTTCCCATCTTATCAAACTCATCTATTCCACAAATGCCTTCAATCACAAGAGAACAATAGACAAAGTGTTTTCCTTTGGTCAAATTCCAAGTTTTACAAAATAGAAATTGTTCCACTATCAAGCATTATTTCCATTTGATTTCAGTAGTTAAAATTACAAACTATCATACAATGGAGCAAATAATACTTGCCTTTTTTTTTTTTTAAATGTATTTGGTACAGGGTCTCACTTCACAGCTTGGACTGCTCCTGTTTTCAGCCTCCCCAGCACTGGGATTACAGGGGCATGTGCTACCATGTTTAGTCTTAGTGGCTGACTCAGCAAGCCTGGGGTGTAGCATGTGGTGCTGGGGAATCGAACCCTGTCCGTGTGCTTGCCTAGGCATGTGCTTAGTCTGCTGAGCTACCTCACCACCCCTATTTGCCTTATTTAACTAAGGGAGGTGTGTGTGTGTGTCGGGGGGCTAGCTCAGCCCACCCTGGGAGCGGGGCTGACGTGGCATGTGGTGCCTGGGACCAAACAGCAGTCCCTGCACTTGCCTAAGTGGGCCCCTTAGACAGCTGAGCTGTCTTGCCAGCCCCTTAACTAAGTTTTGTATAACATTTGTTTATTCACTATTTCCATAGGCAAAGTACTATGTTGTAAGGATTATAAAAATGAAGATTCAAGAGTGACTTTCTAAATGCTTAAAGACTTGAATTCAAATAGGTAAGATAAGATATATAATTCAGGCCTGCAATGGTGGCCAATGCCTGTCACCTCAGCACTCTAGGACACTGAGGCAGGAGGATGGCAAGTGTAACTCAGAAAGACTCAAAAACTAGAGCTGGCAATGTAACTCAGTGCAAAAGCCCTTGCTTCAGTCCCAAGTACCCTTCCCCCACACACACACATGATATATATATATTCAAGACATATACTTCAAAAACCATATGAAGTGTGCATAATTATCTGAGTTTTCTGGAGTGGGATATATTTCTAAAAAAGGAAATCTGAAACAGTTTTAGGGGAAAGGTGCTATCGGGCTATGTCTTTTGGGGACAATTGGATACATGATTTAGGAAAAAACTCATGTTATTTATGGTCAGAAGTTTCTAAGCGTTCATTCTTTGTACAAAGACTGCCTGTACTCCTGCAGTGAATGTCTTCAACCTAGTACAGTGTCACCACTGACCAAGGCACTGTCGTGCCAGGGATGTTGCATATCAGCCATGAGTGAAAGGAGATTCTCTTAACATCCTTCCCATACCAGGCAGCTGAGGAAGAAAGGCTTATTAGCTAGGCAATGCGAAGGAAAAATAACTGCTGATTAGAAGGGGGAAGAAAGAAGAGGGACAGGGAGTGACCTTGGTGTCACTGGTTATTGTCCCCTTGGTCTCTCACCTTGATCACCAAGTACCAGGGCACCAGCTTCCAAAGCAAAGTCGCCAGAGGAACTGTCTTTTGAAAGAGTTACAGTTAGCCCAGAGGCCGTGGTGGTGTTGCCACAGACATACACGCCACGTGGAGCTACATTGCACACTGCCTGCCAAGCGAGAAGTTTACAGGATCATTCCAAGTGAAACAGAAATGACAGCTAATGGTAAACTGCTCCCAGCCATTACCTCTATGCCTGGTATTCTTCTAAGAGTTCTACTGAATAGCCTGCACCACCCTTGAGGAGGCAGGCAATATGTCCTGGCTTACTGTGGTGGAAAACACGGCCTCCTAAGAAGGAGCTACAGAGACTACACAGCTAAGAAGGAGGGAGGCCAGGATTCAGTCAAACCAGCGTAGCGTGGTTCTAGAGGCCCAATACTCAACACAATTTTGTTATGTTTCATTTTCAAGTTCAAATACCAAATCCTGAGTACCAGTTTTAATTTCAAAAGTTTCCATTCTTCTATAAACGTGAGGTAATAAAATGGCTTCATATGTATCCACTCACTGAGCAGGCAAGGTTTGCCAGAAAAGTAAACAATACACACCGCTAAATCAGATCTCTGGAGCCAGACAGCGCTGTATCAACGCACACCAGACCTCACTGCACTACCATAGTACTACCCTGAAATAAAACTGAGGATTTCTGTTTTTTCTTTTTTTTCTCAGAATGAATTAAGGGCAGGTCTGGCAAGGCATGTGGAGCTGTGGAGCTGTGGAGCTGGGGATTGAACCGCAGTTCCCTGTGCCTGACTGGGCTTGCCCTAGCAGGCGCTTAAAACAGTCTATGCAGGGCAGTTAGCTTGACACCTGGCACATCACAGGTGCTCAGCATAGGCACTGAGTGTGGCTGTGCCCAACTCCAGAGCGTGGCACTGCATCATCACGTCAGCAGTGCACTGTGGGTTCATGCAGTACACACCCCCAGGAACTGTATGTTGCTGGCACCATGAACAGTAACTTCATTATTGTCATTACTTGCCACTCCTTGTTTCTTCTTGGGAAGCTATATGGACAGTGCCTTGAGAATGATTTACTAAATTGTTTACTAAATGGTCATAAGGAAAACGAGTTACAAATATAAACAGTTCATAATGCAGTGTTAGCCTAATTTTGAAACATCTGACTTAGTGGGATTTACATGCAATATCTTCCAATGTTTAAAATCTTTCCATTAATATTTCAACTATTTTTAAATTGAGCCAAGAGTTTTAAAAGCATAGTTCAAGGTCTAAAAATCAAGAAAAATTAACCATGTCATTTCTTGGTATCAAAATATTTTCACTGTTCAGTACCATTAAATGTACTTTACAACCATTTATCTGTCAAGAAATACTTACTAAATAAAAAAGATTCACTAGAGAAAAATGAAACTCTTATGTACTGTGGATAATGTGCATAAACTCAGTTATCCACGCAGGTAACCACTGCGGGGAGGGGCTAAGCAGGGCTTCCACCTATAGTACTCTGATTCCAAAGTCACGCAAGGAGGGCTTTCGGGATAGCTCATTGGTTTATGCGCTTATGCCGGAAATCCCAGTCAGGCACAGGGATCAGCAGTTCAATCCCCAGACTCACCAGAAAGGCAGCCAAATAGATAGATAGATAGATAGATAGATAGATAGAATCATTCTCAATCTTTGGGCCAGGGAGATAGCTCAGTAGAATAAGCACTTGCCTGGCACGCGCAGGTCCTGAGTTCAATCCCTGGTATCACACACACACACACACACACACACACACAAAAATAAATAAAAATAAAAAAATAGAAAATCAAAGTCACACAGACCATAATGCTGGTCACAAAGCAAGTTGGACAAGAGCTGAATCAAATCCAATGGATGGGTCCACTGTTGACTTTATAGGGAAATTAGATTGGGTTCTTGTCTAGTTCAGTTGGCAACCTGAGTCATGGAGAGAACTGAGTTCATAAAGAGAGGCATCAAGTACATAGAATAAGTCCCCAACTTACAAACATTCAAACTACAGACTTTCATAGGTGAGTAACTGTGTCAGACTCACTTTTTCAGTTTAAGAACAAATCTGACTTACAAACGGTTCTCTAGAATGGAGCTGGTTCATAAGTCGGGGACTTACTGTATATGACAGATAGAAAAGAGGCAAAACACTTCTGACCCCTGCAGGTCTCTCTTCCCTGTATGCTCCGGCTAACAATCCTGATTCAATCTTTATCATGGCTTCTGTTTCACCTACAAGCAGGTACTCTTTGCCTCAGTTCTCTGTACCTCAGGCTGTGGCAAGCAGCTGGCCAGAGGCACAGAACATGAAGGTAAGGCTTTAATGGCATTACAATGATGATAGGTTTAGCACTCAGGGAATGAAGGGTGGATTGTGAGGGCAGCATCAAAGCCGCCTGGTTCTCAGCCCTGGCTGCACATCAGAATTGTCCGTGGGGGCTGCACATGTGGAGACTCGGAGTTCATTTGCCTGGTATAGGCCACAGCATCTTTAAAGAGCTCCAAAGGTGATTCTGATGTGCAAAGATACAGCAGCCGCATGCCATTATTTACCAAAGAGCTGGGAAGCTCTCAGCCCAGGCACATTTCCCACACTGGGTGAGGATGAAAGTGGTTTGCAAGCCCTTCTTAGAAAAGACATTGTGGCTGGCCTCCAGGTATCACTTATAGGAAGCCACACGTGTCCCAACAAGCAGCACCTTCCACAGACAACACCAACCCAAGTGAGAAACAGCTGCCTGGCAGAGGCAGGCTCTTCTCGGTGACCAATAACTACAGAAGGGGCACCGAAGTTGCTTTGCTTTGGACTCCAAGAGAAACAAGCAGACCCACACAGATTCCCTTCCTTTGTCAAACTGGTCTTGAAGCTCGAGACGGTGCTGCTGCACTTACAGGAACAAGAGTGAGTGGTCCTTGGTTTCTTTTTGTTTTTTGTCTTTCTGAAACAGGGTCTTGATATACAACTCAGGCTGGCCTTGAGCTCACCTTGTAGCCCAGGCTGATCTCGAAGATTACAACAATCCTCCTGCCTCAGCTTCCTGAGTGCTGGTATTACAGGCCGGTACCACCATGAACAGCAGGGGGTCCTGTTTTAATGCCTTAACTATTCTGGTCAGAAGTAAAGTCACACCTGAACAATGCAGAGTAGCAAAACATTGCGAAGTACCTCCACAAAAGTGTTGGAACTGGCTCACATTTTATCCTCAATGTCCTATTGTTCTCTCAGCAGACCAGGAAACTGTACAACGCCCCACCCCCCATGACAGGATAGTGGCTCGGCCTGCAGACTGGGTCAGATGCACACTGCATGTGGCATATACATCCAGCTCTCCTACACTACCAGATGAAAGAGATCCTCCAGAACACAGTCGATCCTTTGAGAAAATGAACTTATCAGTTGTTCACGTTTTATAAGCAAAGGTCAATACTAAAGTACCGATTTCCTACCTGTAACATCTGACTCTTTCCCAGGCCTGGATCTCCAACAACAAGGACATGTGGGTCTCCTCGAATTGGAATTCTGTTTTTGTCATCTGCATACTTCTGGCTACCTCCAAAAAGTGCCAGTGCCAAGCCTGCTTTAACAAGCTCAAGTGTGAAAAGAGGAAAAAAGCAAAAATACAAAGATGACTAGCAGAAGGGGCACAGTATTTTTGCTTCTATGTTTTACAACACTGATTTGTTTGGGAATATAATGTTTAAGCCTGACTGAGATTTGAAATTTTTTTTAACAAAATTATAGAAACATAAACTTCTGTAACACATCATTAAAAAGCCAGGCATGGTGCTGCACACTTGTATTTGAGAGGCTGAGGCAGGAGGATCACTGTTAGTTGAGGCCAGCCTGGGCCCTACAGTGAGTTCAAGGCCAGCCTGAATCACACAGCAATGAAGAGAAAATGCAATGATGCAGAAGGCAAACTGCGGAAAGCTCCTCTGTAGGAATGAGCTCCTTTCACTATGACTGGACATACAAAGTTAGCACAGGAACCAGAAGAAGCTTTGCAATTTGGGGAATGGATTTGTTATTTGAAGAACAGGCCCCAGTGATTCCTGCCTCAGCTTCTTGTGTGCTGAGACTACAGGTGTGTGCCACCATGCCCAGCAGCCACATTAATCTGTGAAGAATTAAGGTTCATATATAAATATGAATAACTGGCTAAAAGAAATTAGTTTTTTTCTGAAGTATTATTTTTGTAAAGTTTGCATATTCTTGAGTGAAGATGAAATACTTACTTCATGACCAAAAATCACAGGGCAAAGTGAGCTGAAAAACAAAACATAACTTATAAAACCTAACACATACTTCATTAATCCATTAGGAAGTTACAATTTGTTTTATTGACCAATACAGATAAATATAGAAAAGATTTTATCCCTTCAAGTAACTTAATAAATTGTATTTTTATAGTGAATTCCTAAAAAGTCCTGGTTAATCTATAAAAGAATGAATGCTTTAAATACCGTGTCTGCATAGGGGAGCCAGGGTACTTGCAGAGCATTTCAAGTCCCAAATATCCCCTGACACACGCCCAGCTGGGTGGGCTGGTGGACACCTATAAGCCAGCACCGCTTCAACTCCCAGGACCCCAACCAGTCAGCAGTATATTATATCTTATGTGAAGAGACATATAAGATTATCCGGAGGCAGCAGGATTACTGCAAGTTCAGGACAACCTGGGCGCCACAGTGAATTAAAAGCCAAACTGAACTACATACTAAGACCTTATTTTAAAATTGGGGCAGGTGGGTGGGGCTGGGTGCTGGTGTCCCGCCCATGGCCCCAGACACTGTGCAGGTGCTTCTGCTGAGCACCACTGGTTTTCACCTGAAGCTGTCTGCAGAGCCTTTCTGTGGACACAGGAGCATTCGAAGCAGGCAGGATGGGCCAGCCCCAAGTGCTGGGCTTCTCACATCCTTGAAGCAACCTCAATTTGAGGCCCTTTAAAGAACAAACACTGAAGCTAAGTTCACACAAAACAGTGATGTAGAGTCCTCAGAGCATGGCATATGCCTGTAATCCCAGCACTAGGAAGCCTAGGCAGGATGAGGATCCTTGCATGTTTAAGACCAGCCTGGGCTACAAAGTGAGTTCAAGGTCAGAATGAACTGCATAGTGAAACACTGTCTCAAAAAAGAAAAAAAAACCCTCAGAGCCCTCAGAGCAGGTACATCCTGGACACTAGTGACGAGCAGTTCACTAGGCACCACCCTGCCAGCCATCCCTGCTGTGTCCTTGCTCTTCCTCTGCTGCTGGCTCAGGGCTCACCCCACACAAATGATCTAAACTAAATCAATGCAAAGGAATCTCAACTAGAGCATACAACTTCCATTGATGATACAACTATCATTTCTATTCCCTTCTTAGCATCTTCTGCGTTATCTAATGTAAAAATTGTTCTCTTTCTCTCCCTCCTTTTATTGATTGACTGACTGTGATTGGAACTCGCTATGCAGTTCAGGCTGACCTTAAACTCACTATGGAGCCAACGCTGGCCTGGAACTCAGAACAATCCTCTTGGTCCAGCCTTCCAAATGCTGGGACCACAGTTGCGTGCAACCATGCCAAACCTTTCCTTCTTTTTTATGTGGATCTATTTAGCTTCACAGTGTGTGCTAGATTCCCAGCTCTTTTCTTATTTCGAAACAAGGTCTAAGTCACTAAATTATGGAAGCTGGGCTTGAATTTGCAATTTTCAGCCTCTTAAAAGAGTGCTGGGATTACAGCTGTGCACCACCACGCCTGGCTAACAAAATTTTTCTTAAAGAGCCAGGACATATGTTCAGTTTTGTAGCTTCTGTATGGTCTTAGTTGCAACTGTTCAACCTATAGTGTGAAAGCAATCACTGACAATATATATACATAAATTTAATGGGCTGTGCTCTGAAACTTGATTTCCAAAAAAGGCAGTTGGTCTAGACTGCCAATCTGCTAGATTAATAAATGGAGGACGATGAGGAATGCTAGCTTTGATGTTGAAATTGTCAGGCTGGAGTGGGACATGCCTCTCCCACTCTATCAGTCTGCAGAGAACCTGTTCTCAGCTTAGCATCGGGACTGCCCTCAGCACACACAAGATGTCATAAGAGAAACGAGACAGAGCACACTCTTCCAAGCAGTGGAGCATCTGAAGACACCAAGACATTCGGCTGGATGCCTCAAGAACTTTGCCCTCTGAGGCATGCAACAGCCTGAGAACTCTGACCACGGAGGACTACCTAGATCTTCCCACCTAATGATCCTCGCCTTCAAGCTCTATTGAAAAACCCCACTCACTTCTCTTTGTTCCCTACGCATGGCCTTTTGCCCTCGGCCTGCCTGCATCCAAGCACAATAAATTCCACACCATGTTGCCTTTACACAAGCCCGGTGGTCTCGACTGGTCTCTGCCTTCAGCTGTTCCTTACAGAAATCACAAAGCGGGGAAAAAAAAGCAAACTGTGCAAAGAAAATCCAGTTTTCATACTAATCTTCCATGAACATGGCAGGAGGGCCACTGAAAGTGCTCAGTTTCAGTTCACAACCAGCAAGAAGCACCAGCCAGAGGTGGCTGCACCCTTGGCCAGGCTGTTCCTTCCCTTCCCCCAGTGGGACTGGACAGCTAAATTAGAGGGAAGGCTCTGCAGTCAGAGGACAAAGCAGCCCCGAGGAACTCAGTATTTCCTCAGTTGGCAAACTGATACCCCAAAGGCACAAAGAAAGTACATCAAATTCTTCTAGAGTCCAGAGCCTAGGTGAAAAGAACCTCATGACATGGTGAACTTTCCTGATAAAACACATTTCAAAATCTTGTCACAGTTCTTTACCTCTCTTAGGTTTACTTAGTATTCAATCTTATTTTTTCCCTTTCTGAAATTATTCAAAAGACTATCAAAAAATATTAAGACAGGTGTGGTGAGGCAGGAGGACCGCTGCAGTTTGAAGCAAGCCTGGGCTACAAAGTGAGAGTTTAAGGCCAGTCTGAACTGCATAGCGAGATCGTCTCAAAAAGACAAACAAGCAAAAATACTAGCATTCTGTGTCAATTACAATACATATGATACAAAATCCCGCTTAATCATCAGACTAACTTTCTGAGTTAGTAAGCTTCTTGTATGAGACAGTAAATACTGTATCTGTTATTGAAACTGGTGGTCATCCAATTTTTCCTGTAAAGGATTTCAGAAAAATATATGAGCCATATATATGCTCTCTGTTCCAACTACTCACCCCTGCCAACACGGAACCACAATAGCCCCAACACATCACATACATGAGTGAAGCAGCTGTGTTGCAATAAATCTTCATGGTCCAGATATCTGAATGATTATTTCCTGTGCCATGGAATACTTTCAAATGTTTATAACCATTAAAAATAGCCCAGCCATCCTTACGCCCCAGGCTGCTGCAGAAGCGGCTTCCAGCTGATCTGGGCGCAGGGCCTCTAGTTGGCTGGTACTTCTGACTGGGTTTTGCTATTGAAAGCCAAGAGCACCTGACAAGCATACAGGAGGTGTACTCTTAGAGCTATGTACGTACTTGACAATGAGTTTAAACAGGTTTTCTTCAGCTTGAATCTCCTGGATGGCATAGAAGTCCTTAAGTGAGAACTCCATCAGTGTTCCATGCTTACAGCCATCCTCACAAGTCTCTGTTTTCTGGCCTTTGTTATTGCTAACAGAATTTGCTTCAATGTACAAAAGGAACATGCACTTGTCATTTTTATTTCGTGACCCTGTAATTCAAAATATTACACAGTATTAGTATTTTCATTTCCCTCACAATGACTCCACTAAGATATTAACGAGTCACAGTGAGCTATAAACCTTCAGTTTCATCTTCTGTAAGCAACAAGGAAATTCCTACACAACTTGAGGTTCACAAGTACCTTATAAAGAGAAAACACGATTGCTGACAAATCATTACTGAGAGACAATCACAATGAGGAAAAAGTCGTCCATACCTTCTTCAGCATTTGAGACTTTGACAATTCCGGTGATGGTCACTATGTCTCCTGGGACACAGCTATCCACAAGGTCATGAACAAGCTCACATTCTATTGTGCGCGGAATCCGACCTGCTTCTCGTTGAGTATCAGACATGAGCTCCTGGATTCTAAATGTTCAATAACTTTTGGTTAGAATACACACATAGTCGCAGGTATTCCCTCAAAACATGAACTGTTCACGGCCCACATGGCACTGAGTGTTGTGGTTTGTATCTAGTTGTGTGTCATGCGCCCCCCACTCCAAAGCCTCATGAAAATCATGGGGCGTCAAGCACACGGCTTGAGGGGCGGGGCTTGAGGGGGCGTGGCCAAGAGAGGAGTGGAACCATTAAAATTGACAGCCCACACTGTCAGAGGCCCTCGCCCCCTCCCCAACCAAGGCAGTGGTTTTGTGCAGATTTATGGACACGGCAGCGCCCCAGTCCCTCCTCCAGTCTCTATAAAGCGGGAGGCAGCATCTTAACACCTCCAGAAACTGTGAGCTAAATAAACCTTTCCTCCCCTAAGCTTGTGTGGCGGGTATTTGTCTCAGCAATGACAGAAAAGTGACCAAGACACTGAGCAAACGCCAGATTAGCTTTAAGAAGAGCGCGGTAGTGAATCTATTCCAGTGTGGCAGCAGGAATAGGGCTTTTGCCTCACTTCCTCCACAGCGTCCCTAAAAGGATGAAGAGATGTTCTGAGGACATAGAGAAATCCTCAGCAGTGCCAACAGCACGGCAGTCACTTCTGACAATAGCAAACAGAAGAGCAACGGATGACAAAAAATGAAGCTCAGGACACATACAGGTAAAAAGTACAGGAATAAAGAGAAGTGGGAGCCCCAGGGGGCATGGATCAGATCACTGGAGTGAGACAACAGTGGCGCAGATTCTTTTTTGAAAGCTGGGAGGACAGCCATGGAGAGAAAAGAGTGTGGACTTCACCACCTGGAAACCGAGACCAGTGCTGGACAGGAACGCATGTATTTCCACTCTGAAGGAAGGGAAGGTGTGAAACCAGTGAAACCATCAGAGTGTCAGGAAAAGCACCTCTCTCTGGTATTTGAAAAGCTCAAACCAATTTAAAAAAAAAAAAAAGTCCATAAAACACAAAAACAGTGGTGGACATCCATAATCCCAGCATTCAGGAGACTGAGGCAGGAGAATCATTTCAAGTTCAAAGCCTGCATGAAATACATAGCAGGAACTTATCTCAAAAACAACAAACTCTACATTCAGAATAGTGAACACTCCTACTTATTCAGGGCCTCTTCACCAAAAAAAAAAAGGTCTAGCTATAAAACAGCAAATGATTTCTGGGCATGGTAGTACTTACCTGTAATCCCAGCACTCAAGAGGCTGAGGCAGGAGGATCACCACAAGTTTAAAGTAAGCCTGAACTACACAGAGATATCCTATCTCAAAATATAAATAAAAACAAAAAGAACAAAAATGAAACCAGTCCTACATACTCTAATCTCTCAACAGATGTTTGAGAATGAAATGGCAGTAATTCAGAGCATTAAAACAAACCCTGCTCAACAGTTTTTTAAATCTTTTTTATTTTTTTCCTGCTTAATAGCTTTGAGAAAATGTTGCTACCTTAAAAGAAAAAAAAAAATGCAGGGGCCTGCATGCCAGTGCTGACCCCACCACCGAGGCTGGCCACACATCCAGGGCATGCTGAGATGGCAGCTGAGATTGGGTATGGTGGCATGTGCCTATAATCCCAGCTCTTGGGAGGCTGTAAACACGTGGATCACTACTACGAATCCAATATAGTAGTGAGATCCTGAACACACTGTAGACTCTTCTCTAACATACAAAAAAAATAAATAAATAAAAAATAAAAAAAATTAGATGCTCTAAGAAAGGGACTACAAGAAAACAATTGTGAGATCAAGAAAACTGAAAAAAAGTATCTATATATAAAACATTTATAGGACAAATATTTTAAAAAGTCAAAGCAATTTAGAAAATAGCTCAAAGAAAATGAAGGGTGGACAAAAGCTTAGATAAGGGAATAAGACAAAGGCTGCAGCCACTGAGAAGCCAGAGAGACGCCAGCCACTGTACAGTGAGAGACAACTCGAGGACAAAGGGTCTGTCCATGTCAGAAAGGAAGACAAATCTGACAGCTCCACTCCTGACTTGGAGTATCTAGATGCAGAGACTAAGGACAGCAGAAGTCCAGTGGCACCAAAGGAATGGAATCAGACCAGCATCGCACCCCTCATCAACAGCAGGGAAAACAGTAACAAATCAGACATTGGTAGATAAGCTAAGATCCGGATTTTTTTTCTTTTTACGGCTGGCTCAGCCCACACTGGGGGTGGGAGTGGCACGGCATGTGGTGCAAGGATCAAACCATGGTCCCTACACTACCTAAGCATGTGCTTTAGATCACTTAGCTACCTTACTGGCCCTGAACAGCTAAGATCCAAAGAAAGGCATTTACAGACATTCAAGGACCCAGAGGGTTTTACCTCCTATTCTTGAGAATTTCTCTAGAAAAAACAAGATTAGAGAAAACAATATTCAAGAAAATGGAGGCTGACTCTAGCAGTGTGACAAAGAAAATCCCAGCATAAAGCAGGGCTACAGATTAGAGACCAACTCAGCCAAACATGGTGTTACACGCCTGTAATCCCAACATCCAGGAGCCTGAAGCAGGATGGCCAAGTGAGTTCAAGAGCACAGTGAGACCCTGCCTTAAAAAGCATACAAACAATAACAGCAACATGATAAAGCCAGGAGCCAGAATGCCAACAGATAACTCTGTGGGATCTACTTTATCCCAGCATACACTATAAATAAATTTTGGTTTCACTTAACAATATTTCTCACCTCACTACTTGTAGTGCTTACACAGTAACAGGCTCACTATCTTTCTTTTCATTTTCTTCACATGTTTATCTATACCCAAACTTTTGACAATGTAAAAATAAACACCAACAAATTATTTCTACATGTCATGGCTATAGTCAGTAGATGAATTTTTAAGAACAGCGTCAGCTGGGGTTCCATCCCTGGTGTGCTATGCCAGCCCCACCCACGTGGCAAGCTGAAGCAATGGAGACTGGGCCTGGTGGCATGCGCCTGTAATCCCCGTGCTTGGGAGGCTGAAAACAGGAGAATCACTAGGAGTCTGACCTACATAGTGAGACCCTATAGACCTGGTCCTAAATATAGGAAAAAAAAAAAAAGGGGGGGGGTCTGCGGCAGCTGGAAGGCTTTGATACATATCACACTAACCCCTTGCTGCACACAAGTGGGCACTGCGTTAATTGAGAAACAACAATTTTATCCCTTTGAGGCCTTCCCAACCTCAGGAAAAGAGAAATTGTATTAGCTATGTATGACAGAAAGGAAACCTTTCTTCTAAGGCAGAAAGCCACTATCCATAGAATAAAACAATTACATCATAAGCTATCTTTTTTGTTTCTGAGGCAGGCTCTCACTATGTAGTTTAGGCTGGCCTTGAACTCTTGCCTCCATGTCCTGGTAGCTGGGTTTGCAGGCATGTACCACTATACCTGGCTGTCTAGCCACGTTTTACTGTACCTCATTTTAAAATTAATTTAGACAAAACCATATTTTTAAAGACTCAAGAAAAAGTGTTTTAAAAGTTTCTGTTTTTTGTAATACCAGGGTCTACCACTGCGCTATATCTCAACCTATCGGGAAGGTGGGGTGGACCTAGGATAAGGCGTGGCACCAAGTTACTTTATCGTCTCTCTAGGTTCTTAAGTCTTTTAGGGTCCAAGAGTGCTCTGATTTTTTTAAAAAAGGACTCATTTTGTTTTTTAACTTTATTTATTTATATTATGGCTGGCTCAGCCTGCCCTGAGGGTGGGACTGGAGCAGCATATGGTGCTGGGGATCGAACCTCAGTCCCTGTGGTTGCCTAAGCAGGTGCTTTAGATTGCTTAGCTATCTCATTGGCCCCAGTACTCATTATTTTATGAATAGGGATGAGTTGTTGTCCAATGCCTAGGTGAAAAAAAAGGAGTAATTTACTGGGTGAAATATATGGAGAAAAGGGCCAGGAGATAGCTCACAGTAGAATAAGCACTTGACTCTGGCCAGTGCAGAGTCCTGAGTTCAATCCCCAGTACTGCAAAAAAAAAAAAGAAAAAGAAAAGAAAAAAGAAACGTATGAAGAAAACTACATGACTTACAAAAGTATAGATTTATGTGGCAGCAAAAACCAGAAGCTTAACTTTTTCTTTTTGCGACAGGGTCTTGCTATGCAGTTTAAGCTGAGCTTGAGTTCACTTTGTAGCCCAGGCTGGTCTCAAACTTGCAATGATCCTCCTGCATCAGCCACTTGAGGGCTGGGATTACAGGTGTGCGCCACCATGGTTGGCTTTTCCAAAATCTTCAATAAATTAAACAAAGCCTATAGCAAATGGTATAATATGCCCGGAGAACAATGAGAGCATGGAGAGGCCCAATCCAGGCTTTTCCATCTGGAAGCCTCAATGGTCCTGCTGTGACGCTCATGATGAAATGAATCACACAGCTTCATTTATGGTCTCTATCCAGCTTGATGAATCACATCACTAAGACTTAAAATGAAAAACTTCTCAATAGCCATACAATTAAATCTTTGCATTCTTTCTAAAATCTGAGAAATCAATTTTCCTGATCAAGGCTGTTATCTTAACACAAACTTTTCCCTCAAGGGGCTGGAGAGATAGCTCAGTGGTCTAAGCACCTGCCTGGCAAGCGGAAGGACTCAAGTTAGATTCCTAGTACCATATGCCATGTCAGGCATGGTGGCGAACATCTGTAATCCCAGCACTGGGGAGGCTGAGACAGGAGGATCACCAAGAGTGCAAGCTGTGAGGTGAGACCCCACAGCAAATAAATGAATAAATTAATTATTTAAAAACCTTCCCCTCAATACACCTACTACTCAACTCCCCAATGTTTACAGTGTGAAGTTACAACCTGACTCAGCACTAGGAGAGACCCTAAATCCCACCTCCCACTTTTTCTGTTGCTTACTTGATTGACTGCCAGTCCATGGTCACTGTGAGGGGAGAGCTGCGGAGAGGTGTGAATGACTTCCCACGACAGGCAGGCAAGGGACACTGTAAGGACAGCAACGCGCAGTGACAGTCACATCTCAGGAAAATCCAACTGATAGCATTTTATTCAAGTAAATTCACTAGGAGTAAACCCACTAGAGCTGTGAAGCCTTTCCATTTCCTCCTACAACAACTCGATGTCACTCACTTCCAAAGTGCTATTCCAACTGGCCCCTCTCCTCCTGCCCTCATACCACATGCTCTGTGCCCAGAAGCCTACTGGCCCGTGGGCTCCCTGGGGGCCTCTTCAGTCACAGGGACCCAGACCACTTCTTTCTGAAAGCCTTTCCCAGGGCTTTAATCCCCAGCCCGCATCTGGCCTGCTTTGCACTGTCTGTATGGTGTATTTGCTGTTCCACACAGGCAGTCCTTGACATATTATCAAGTCATGTTCGTTTTCCTCAGTCATTTCTCTACTATTTGGACCCCCCAGATGCATTTATAAACTTCGGCGGGGTGGCAGACTATATTTTCCAAATAGGACTACAAAATTTTTCCTCAAACCTTTCTAGAACTTTGCCTTTCCCTGTTAAGTGCCACATTCCCTTTCCTAGCATCTAGCCAGGCTTGTGATTCTCTCTGTAGTCATCAGAACCTAACAGATGCTGCCTGCCTTTCTCAAGCATAGCTTGTGAGAGGTAGAGCCTGTCAACTGGACCTCCTCACCTTGTGGCTATCAGAGCAGACCGAGTGCTCCCAGCTGCTATGCTGTATTGAAAACCAAAGCTGGGCCATCTGAGGGGCCTGACTGGCCCCAACCACCTGGCTGTACCAGCTCTATCCACACTCTACAGATATCTGGAGCAAAACCACCCACCAGCTGAGTAGTTATTAAAATTCCCAACCTGCAGAGATCATGGGTCACATTATCAGGATCCACTAAGTCTAGGGTGACTTATTCTGCAGCAGTGGTGACTAGCACAGTGGTCGCATGGAACAACCACCTCTTCGATCCATCTAATTCACACACATGTAGGACAATCTGTTCAGAACAGCACTCATCTATTGAGTCAGTTACTCCCCACCCATAACATGATGCACACAAATACTTTCCATAGAAAAGATATTGTTCAACGTTATACCTTAAGCCTATGAGTATTAGATGGCACCTATTTGTCAATACCATTGATTATTTAGAGCCAGTTGCTCAATCTGAGACACACATTGGCCTTCCATAAGAGAGAAGCCCTGAGAATTTCAAACATAAACATCAGGCATTTCTATTTTCAAAGTCTTCAAGTGATAATTTACTTAAAACTTAACCCTTGCAAAAGTGAAAGTTTAACAAATGTCGTAGTTTATTAAAACACAAACTCAGTAAAGCCAAACTCCGGAAAATAAAGTTAGGCAAATTCTGTTGTCTTATCAAAAAGTTGTAGAAGTGTTATGGACTGCATCTAGGCGTCCCTCCAAAGCCTCATGTAGTCACCAGGGCAGCTTCTGGAGTTTGTGATTAATTCATGATCCAATGCTGCTACTGTGGGTGTGAATGCTACACCTGCCCTGGGATGGACAGCCTGGATGCAGTAGAAGGAAAGGAGGGAGGGGTGCACCTTGTCTCTGTCACAGTCACTACCCATCCCTTTTTGCTTTTGCTATTTTTCCCTGCCATGAACTGCCACTATTGCCATGTGCCATTCTGCCTCGGAGCCAGCCGAGTATGGACTGAAACTTCCACAAACTATAAGCTATAGAATTTCCTTAATTCTAGGTGTCGGGTATTTTGTCCCAACACGAGAAAAGTAATTGAAATAGCAAGATAAAATACATAGGACATCATGGAGCCAGGACAGAACAATGAAACGAGCAAGACTACAGGGGCTTCCCACATTAGAGACAATGAAAGGAGATGGCAGCAAGATGAGTGGCTGTTCACCTCAAAGTGAGATCCTTGGTTTTGCACCATTCATGAAATTAAATGTCAGGGCCAGCAAGATAGCTCAGTAGGCTAAGCACCTGCTTAGGCAAGCGCAAGGACTGGGGTTCAATCCCTGGCACCAAATGCTGCTGACTCCAGCCCCACCCCTGGGTGCACTGAGCTGGCCACCAACACTGGGCATGGTGGTGCATGCCTGTAATCCTAGTGCTGGGAAGTCTGAAAACAGGAGACCACTATGAGTCTGAACTACGTAGTGAGACCTTGTACCAAATACATTAAAAAAAAAATTAAATGTCGGATGGTTGAAAGGTCTAAATATTACAAAAAATGAGGAAGCTGGGTGCAGTGGTGCATGCCTGCAATTCCTGTACTCAGGAAGCTGATGCAGGCCTGGCTACCTAAGGAATTCAAGGCCAGCCTCAACCACATAGCAAGAACCTATCTCAAAAAAACAAAAAAAGGGGGAGGAAAACATGAGAAATGTTTATAATGCTCAGATAAAAAAAGGGCTTCTTACATCAGCAATAAAGCTTAAGTTATGAGCAAAAGACCCAACAATTCATGTCAGAATGTAAAACTATAGAGCAAAACCCCCCACAAAGCTAAAATACAAACCAAAGGCCAGGATTTCTATACTATATAAAGAGAGTACAATGAGTCAGTATCTAGCACATAAAAAGAACTCCTGCCAAGAAAGTGATGAACTAAAATGAAATGAATGAAAATATAAACAGAAAATAAAGGTATCAAAAGATTGCCAGCCACAGGCATTAGCAAAATATCATCTACCCATCTTTTCTTCTCCCCTCTAAAACACGGATTGAACTAAGGACCCTATGCTTGCCAGGCAGGTACTTATGCCACTGAGCTATCTCCCTGGCCCTCATTTACTCTGTCAGACTGGCAAAAGATTAGAAAGTCTAACTATACCAAGTGTTAATCAAAATACAAGGACATTCCAGCTTAGCACACTAGTAAGGGCGTCAGTTGATGCTGATACTTCGAGAAGTGACGTGACAACATCTAATATGGTTCACAATAAATAAGACCTCTGACTTAGGAATTTCTCTGCTAATGAGATGTGTCCAGAAAGCAGGATGCAGCATCATGTGCAGCTGTAAACTCAATGCCTCCATGGACACACAGTCATTATTCACTTCATAGAATACTCTCACGAGCAAAACTGTAAAGAGCAAAGAATTAGGTGTGTATTAAAGTACGCAGAATTCCAACAAAGGGAAAACAAGTGCAGAAAGTTACATTTAGTATCCATTTACAAAAGCACAACATGAAAGTAACCCTGCATATACTTAGGAGTCAAGAATAAAAATGTAAACCTAATATACAAGCTAACTTCAAAGTAGGAGGGCCTAGGAGACAGCTCAGTGGCGTAAGCCCCTTCCTGGCAAGCACAAGGTCCCGAGTTTGATCCCCAGCACTGCAAAAAAAAAAAGAAAAAAAAAGTAACTATCACCACTAGGGATAGGTCAACAGAATTGCGGAAGGGAACAGAAAACTCAAGCATAATACTTTATATTTTTTGTCAAAAAAAAAGCTAAAATAACAAAATTGGGTAATTGATAAGCCAAATGATGACCACATAGATATTAGTTATATTGTGCGCTGAACTTTTTTTACCTTTAAAATTCAGGAGTTAGGGGCCGGCGAGATGGTTCAGTGGTCTAAAGCGCCTGCTTAGGAGGGCTCAGGCAACTGCGGGGACTGCAGTTCGATCCCCGGCACCACATGCTGCGCCAGCGCCACCACCAGGGCAGGCTGAGCCAGCCACAAAATGAATAAATAAACAAACAAACAAACACAACAAGCAAACAAACAAATAAATAAATAAAATTAAAAAAAAAAAAAATTCAGGAGTTAAAAACAAAAAGGTCAACAAAAAGAAAATACATTAGGAAAATGATGCACATTAGTTATTAAGTCAAAACATACAAATATCAATGGAAGGCTGCATGATGACTTTAAGACAGTGATCACCAGATAGGGGAGATACAGCTCAGTGGTCGAAGGACAAGGACCCAGGTTGGATCCCTGGTACCACATGCTGTGGTGCATGCCAGCCACCGAAACTGGGTGTGGTAGCACACACCTATAATCCCAGCACTGGGGAGGCTGAGACAGGAAGATCACTACAAATCCCAGCTGTGTAGTGAGATCCTATACCAAATAAATAAATACATGAAGATTTAAGAAAAAAAAATTTTAGTGATCATCTCTGGGAATGGCACAGGCAGTGTTAAAAAAGAAACTAATGCTTTGTATCTTTAGAAGCATATATGGAGCTGCAATATGCTAATCTTGGGTGGTGGTCAGAAGAATATTTCTTTTACATCTATATTTCCTGGACCCTAAATATTTCAATTTAAAAAACAAAATTAAACTGTTCAGAAACATTGGGAAATGTTTTGGTGAACTGATTAGCCTTTTTACCAAGATAAGAAGCAGTGAAGGAACACAGCACCTTTGTGGGAAGACTGTATTTTCCATCTGGAAGAGAGCAGCTCTGAACCTCCCCACAAGCAGCACAGAGAAAAGCCATCTTGACGCAGAGAGGCTTTATGTTACTGACGCGAACCACTGTCCCTCTCAGAGCAATGTACTTTCCATAGTAATTTGCCCGAACATTCTTCAGGTGTGTCAAGGGCTCGTAGTTGTACACCCTGCAAATAAAACAGGAATACTTGTAAATCCATAGCTGGGACATCTGTCTGGAGGATGTCTGTATTTTCACAAGTTTCTTTTAGGAGAAACTATTAATTACCAAGCCATACTGTTCCTTTACATATCAGAAACCTCACGAGAAATAAATTATTCTAAGAAATAAATAGATAAAAATACAAAACTAAATCTTCTGTGCCAGGCAGGGTGGCGCATGCCTGTAATCACAGCACTTAGAAAGCTGAGGCAGGAAGGTCACTTTGAATTAGAGGTCAGCCTGGGCTGTGTAGTGAGACAAGGCCAGTTTGAACACAGAGCAAGGTTTTGTCTGGAACAAAACTAAATCTTCATTCTTTTTTCTTTTTAAATCTGTACACTGCTATCTAGGGAAAAAAGGAAAAAAATAATGCCAAGAAGAAATATACAGATTCTACAACTTCTGGTTTTCTAACTTGTTTGCAGAAGTCCATTTAAAGAGGATCATTTTAGGACTGGGAATGTAGCTCAGCGACACAGCACCTTCCTGGCAAGGACAAGGCCTAAGTTCGATTCCTGGTTAATTTTTTTTTTTGATAGGATCTCACTATGCAATTCGGACTGAACTTGTACTCTTTTGTAGTCCCCAGGCTGGAACTTGCAGAGACCTTCCTGTCTCAATCTCTTGAGTGCTGAAATTACAGGCACGCACCACCACACCCTGGGATATGGACAAGAGTGCTCCAGCATTATGTCTCTGCACTATCTCCCCTGGCCCCTATATAATTTTTCTTTTAATGTATTTGGTCAGGGTCTCACTACACAGCTTGGACTCATAGTGACCCTCCTGTTTACAGCCTCCCCGGTGCTGGGATTACAGGCATCACCACCATACCCAGTCTCAGTGGCCAGCTCAGTGGGCCCTGGGATGGGACTGGCAGAGCTTGTAGAGAAGCCAGGGATGGAACAACAGTCCCTGTGCTTGCCTAAGTAGGCACTTAGTTCACTTAGCTATCCCTCTGGCCCTTCTATATATCTTTCTAAAGAAAAAACAAATGAATCCCAATGAGTTTTATTTTCCTATTTATCTTAATGAATTTGAAATACTAAACTATGACACAGGTGAATTTTTAAAATTTCATTTATTCCCTTGTATCTAACAGAAATCTAATAATTTAAGAAAATTACTACACTACATACATGGATTATTAAGTTTACATAACAAAGTGGTGATAAGTTCACATTGAAAACTAATGTTCATAAAAATTTTCAGGTGGGAAATCAAGTTAGCCCTGGGGAGAAAAAGTAACATCTCCGAACAATTTTTAGAGTGTTTACTTTGGTATGCCGATCAATTATCAAGAAATTCAAACCATTTCTACTGGCTCCTACAAAACGAGGTCTTTTCTTTTGGATAGAAGTCTGACAATGTAACCCAGGCAGGTCTCAAACTCCAGTAAGCCTACTGCCTCAGCCTCCCAACCACCAGTGTTACAAGCACACACCACCTTGAGTTTATTCTTTTTTAAAGACCTGGTCTTACTATGTAATTCAGGCTGGCCTAATCCTCAAGAATTATTGGTGATAATCGTCCTGCCTCAGCCCCCCAAGAGCTGGGATTTCAGGCCTGCACAACAGCACCCTGCTGAGGTTCTCATTCCTAAACAGCTATAAATACCTTGTTCTAAATAATGCTAGCAAGCTCCTTACCGTGCATAGATGTGCGGCACATTTACCATTGTTCCCCCATCGCCAGACAATCTTTCTTGGGCTTGCAATTCAGCAGCATGCCTTTCAAGGTCCTTAGTTAATACCTAAAGAGAACAGACACTCACTAAAAGATGAAAAATACTCCTTTAAACAGAACTTTTTTGTGCAGAATCTGAAGTTTAGTTCAGAAAGAAATTTTAAGGCTCTACTGGCCTTAAAATCTGATATTCAATTACAACCACTTATCTTTTTTAAATTTTTAAAGAGAATACAAAAAATAGTAAAACGCACAAACACACATACACGCACGCACAAAATGACACAGAATTTCACTAAACAGAACGATAGGGATTCTACAATTGTCACCTTGCATATTGTGCATTAAGAGTACTTGTTCAGATTACCAGATATAAGCCTGTAAGATTCATGACCACTTGTCATGCAGTAAATTGTTTTACTTCAGATTTTTCTCACCAGGACTGAAAATTCCAACATCTCTGTCTACTACCTTTTGTTTCAAATGAGCTTAACATTAAAAGACCTCATATCAACCCGAAAGCCATCACTCCCTAGATTCTATTAAAAAATATTTTTCCTACTTCTCCATTTTCACTGGGTAATCAAAATAGAAATAAAAATGATATTTAAAATATCCCAAACCATTTCCTAGGCAGCTGACAGCAAACATTTAATCCTTATTTGTGTACAGAATAGTATACTTACAATCTATGAGGCAAAATAAGATGCATGTCATAAAAGCCATAAAGATTTAAAGGCAAAACACCATGTAAGTTTTGCAAAGAGGTCCTAAGAAAGGGTTTACGGAGAGACAGACCACTGATTTGGCCACAAGACTCTGGCTACGTGACGCAAAGGAAACTCTAGGGTGCACGGACAGCACGAGTACCATCCAGTTAGACTGCAGGGGGAGCTCAGTCTTGCTGGGACAATTCATGGACAGAAGTGGACAGATGAAGGACAGTGGGTCAAAGAAAGCTTGCAATGTCACCTAAGTGCTGTGGGCTTCATGCAGTGCAATGAAGCAACAACGTTCATATTTAACAAAGACAAATTGTTCAGGACAATAATAAATTCTTAGCCTAAGACAGAGGCAATCAAGGATGGAAAATAGGAGGACCTAGGGGACATCTTAGAAAAGGAAAAGGATGTGGTTACAGGGAGCCAATGAGCTGGGCAGCGGGAAGACCACAGGCAGGCTCCTGGCTGCCAAGAGCTACACCTGCACCATTCTCACAAGCCGTGCCTTGCCTCCCCAAGGCCTTCCCTCTCCTGCTGCCAGACCAAATTCTACCTTCCTCTCCAGACCTAACACGAGCCCATACCTCCTTTGGGCCTTCCCTTCTTCCCTTTGCCTCTGAACACACCCAACTCTTTACCTGTGCCTGTCCTGAGACTTACTTTTTTTTTTTGCTGCTCTTTACCTTGAAGCTTTAATCTGCTGACTCACCTACAGTACAGCGCTCAACATGCTGTATCATCTGACAGTGAGAAAAACTCAGGTAGGCACAGGATATTTTGCTATTTCTCTTTTGTGAGGGAATTGATTTACCTCATGCCACTGAACCTAGATTCAAGACTGGTCTTTTTGCTCCACATTCCTAAATGATAATGCTATGGTGCTGTTACGGTTTATGTCTAGTTGTCCCCCCAAAGCCTCATGCAATCACGGGGCGGGGACTTCTAGAGTTTTGAGACTTGACTCATGCATGATCCACTGGGATTATGTGTTTTAGCACTGATGAGACTATGTGTCTGAGTACTGCTGGGATTATGGGTGTAGCCTAAGGCGGACAGGCTGAGGCGGAGAGCCTGAATGTAATATAAAGAGAGACAGAGAGACAGACTCAAGCTGTTGCTCTCTGCTCCCCTGGTTGTTCCGTTGCCTCTGTCACCATATTGTTGCTGTTCTGCTGCCATGAACTGCTGGCCTCTGCATTGTGCCTCTCTGCCTTGGATCCAGCTGAGTATGGACAGAAACCTCCAGTAACTGTG
>PVKN010006929.1:0-27556 GCA_004027915.1 Capromys pilorides
TTTGTTAATATATAATATTTTCTTGTAACAATTTTCCTGCTTAAAATCTATTTCATTTGATATTAGTATAGACATCCTGCTCTTTTAGTTATTACTTACATGGAATATCTTTTTTGCACCCCTTTATTTTTAACCTAATTGTCTTCAGATTTAAAACGAGTCTCTTGTAGATAGCGTTTTATATATGTCTTGTGGCTTTTTTTCCACCTTGTGGCTTTTTGACCCTAATTCCTTCCATTGTCATCGTCTTTGATGTTGATATTTTTTTTTTTTTGTAGTAATAGGTTTTGGTTCTCTTCTCATTTCTTTCTTTTATTTATATTCTATAGATATCTTCTTTGTGATTAACTTGAAGATCATATATAGTGTCCTAGGGTTCTAACAATCTAACTTGAACTGATACCAGCCTACCCTCCATCACATGTATAATATATACTCCTGCAGAGCCACAGCTCATGTGTGCCTGGAGCAACAGGACAGTGGCTGGAGGTGAGGCAAGGCACCTGTGCGTCTCCTGGGGTCCCATGCTCCCTACTCCTGCCCACCTCCATGCTGCCCTCAGCTGGACAGACCTGCCTGTTTACAGAACATTGATAAGGGGGAAGATGGTGCAGCCATGGTGCTTTAATGGTAACTCTGTGAGATGAGATGAAAGTGCTTTGTCCCTTGGTGATGCCAGCCCAGGCTACACTGAGCCCTGTGTTACTGTATCTTTTTGTTTGTTTGTTTATTTTTAAATGTATTTGATACAGGGTCTTGCTACACAGCTTGAACCTGTAGTGATGCTCCTGTTTTCAGCCTCCCCAGTGCCAGGATGACAGGCATGTGCCACCACACCCGGACTCAGTGGCCAGCTCAGTGCACCAGGGGGGCCGGGCCAGCACTGGAAGTGGTGCCAGGGATCAAACCCCAGTCTCTGCGCTGGACTAAGCAGGCACTTAGTCCACTGAGCTATCTTGCGGACTCTATTCTTGCATCTTTGTGCTGGGGCGAGCTGCAGAGCTCGTGTCCCAGCCTTCTCAGAGCTGACTGTTGCCTCCCTGGGCCATGCCTATTTCCAGATGGCCTTGAAGTCACCCAGTAGAGGGCCTATTCTTGACCTCTGAAAATCTGATCAGTTCTTGGCATAGGAGAGGGGACAGGAGTGCAGCCATTTCTTTGCATCTTCTGCCCAAGTGGGTTGGCAGGCTGGGGCAGCTCTCCCTGTGTGATACCCATCATACAAGCTCAGAACTCATAATCCTGTAGGTACCTTTCAGAGATTGTGTCCCTGCTGCAGGCATGGTCAACACCACAGCTGCTGGTTTTGGTCACCTTAGGCCTGCACAGGCTCATGCCCAGCACTCATCTCCCCATGTCTGTTCTAGATCAGACTTACTGCGACCGCCTGGTGCAGGACACACCATTCCTGACAGGCAAGGGGTGCCTGAGTGAACAGCAGGTGGACAGAATCATCCTTCAGCTGAATCGCTACTACCCACAGGTCCTCACCAACAAGGAGGCTGAAAAGGTGCTGAGGAGGTGAGGGTGGGTGTCTTGGTTACTTTTCTCTTATTGCTGAGACAAAATACCTAACTTCCAAAGTTGAGGAAGGAAAGGTTAATTTAACCCAGTGCGTGGAGGTTTCAGTCCCTAATCAGTTGGTTCCAAGGCAGGGTGGCATGGGCACAGGGTAACACTTCAAGGAGCAGAAAATAGAAAAAGCAGCACGAGCAAAAGCAGTGGAGGAGCAAGCTTCTTTTTCTCCCTTATATTGTAAGCAGGCTATCTCACCTGGGTGTAGCACTCACCGTCTCCCAGCTCGCATCCTGTCCAAGCCCTTCTCTTGTAGAGAATGAGGATATTTATGAAGTAAGGACTCTGGATCCCTGCTGAGCCCCTTAATTAAACTTCTAAACTTCTTAAATTGACACAATGCATCAACTATTACAGTCTGTCCCTTGTCAACTAGAAACATTTCTCTTAATGTTTCTAGACATTTGGAGGTCTAAACCAGTTTCCTAATACAAAGATATGGCTGTTCTTAATATTTCCACAACATGAACATTATAACACATATTTAACAATCTTTAAAAACCAATATTAGGGCTGGTGAGATGGTTCAGTGGTCAAAGTGTTTGCTTAAGAAAGCTTAGGCAACCGCAGGGACCATGGTTTGAACCCTGGCACCACCCCCAGGGCAGGCTGAGCCAGCCATAAAAATAAATAAATAATTTAAAAAAAAGAACTAATATTAAAGCAATCAATATTATATTACATTAAAACCATAACATTCTGTCCCTGGCTCCTAAGGACTCACGCATATCCTTTTATACAAAAGCCATTTAGTCCATCTGCAGAAGATAGCAAAGTCCTAACAGTTTCAGCATTGCTGAAAAAGTCGTAAGTCTCCTCTGAGATGTAAGGGAACTCTTAGCTTCAAGCCCCTGTACAAATGAAAAGTTAGACACTTCCAACATTCAGTGGCACAAAATAAACATTTTTATTCCAAATGTTAAAATTGGGAATACAAAGGACCAAAGCAAGCCTAAAATCCAACAGAGCAAACATTAAGTCCTGTAGTTCCATGTCCTGCATCTGAGGCAGTCTGGCAAATTGTGAGCTCCAAAGGGCTTGAATGGTTCCACACCTTTGGCATTTCTGGTAGCTGTACCTCCTATGGCTTCTCTTTTAGCCCACTTTTCTCCTTCTTGCAGGTTTCCTTAGACAATCCATGTTCCTGGACCTCCCCGGCCTTCTTAAATTGAGGTGGAAGCCTCATAACTCTTGCATTTTTCATATACTTAAACCAGCTCCATGTACCAAGATCTGCTGCAGTCTGCAGCAGTAGCCAGGCTTTCCTCTCTCTTGGCTGTAAGAGTCAAGTGCCTGAAGCACTGGGCCCTCTGAATCCAATTCTGAGGAACACAATTTGCTGTGCTGCTACTACTCTGGAACATGGTGTGCTGTAGCTTTCTCCTCAAAGCAAAATCACTTTTGCAGTTTTGAGGCTTCAAAGGGTGGAGACTTGCTGCGTTTTGTGATGCCCTCAGGCCATCTTTTGTATTCTCCTGTTCCTTCTCAGTTCTATCTTTGAAGTCCATAGCTTTACTGGAGCTTCCTTTCTGGCTAAACTCAATGGTTTAAATCATCCTGCTGGGCTCTTTGTTCTGCATTCCCAACATAAATCTGGCTAAAAGCCCCCAACAATAGCCATACCACTACCCCAACATTTAACTGCTTTGAAATTTCTTTGTCCAAATTAGTCTACTACCTTTAATCTCATTCTCAGGAACATTCTCTGGATCTGAGCAAAACACAGACAAACTTTCTGCCAGGTCATGACATATATCATCTGGTACTTCACACACCTTTTGAGTTTCCTTCCTTGCTGGGCTAGGAAGAACTGGATGCTGTCCCTGGCTCATCTCAGGGAACGTCATATCTGGTGTTTCAGGGTAGCTCACAAGTGACACATCTGGGCCAGGCTCTTGGGTTGCCTGAGCTTAAAGCTGTCTCCCAGGAGTGGCTCAGAACGGGCCCAGGTCTGTACCTCAGTTTCTTTATATGTCATGCCTGCTGGTCCCTGCCAGTGTTGGTAGGAAGGTTCGAAGAGGCAACCCATGGCAACATGTAACAACTCGCGACATCATATAGTAGCACACAACAGTACACAAAAACAGAGAGGGCTGAGGAGGGAGGGGACAGCAGTTCAGGCCTGATATCATCCTGGTGGCCACAAAGCAGTTCTTCACTCTGCATCTTCCGGAGGTTAAAAGCTTGTTTCTTTTTGCTTTCTCCTTGTCTGTGAGTGGGAAGGCCTAGTCCACCCAAGGTGGGCAGCAGCCACAGGCAAGCAGTATTAACTCTAACCCACAGCCAAGCTGGCCCTATAGTGATGAGGGAAGCTGGTCTCACTAGGAACCATAGTGGCCCCATCTGTGGAACAGGCACAAATGCCAGGTAAGTGGCTGTCCATTACCCTCTTCCCCAGATTGTCCCTGATCCACACCATCACCGTGTAAGTAGACATGGTCCTCACCTTGCTTTGTGGAGCATAGCACTGAGGCCCAAGAGGCTGTCCCGTATTCAGGGTCACCATTCTCCAGAAATCAAGCTGTATCCTGGCCTCTCAGAGTCTAGATGCCCTGGAATGGGGTTGGGGAAGATAGCTCTGTAGAATAAGCACTTGCCTGGTAAGTGCAAGGGCCTGAGTTCAATCCCTGGTTCTGAAAAAAAAAAACAACCTTAGATACCCTGGAAGGCCCTGTTGCAGATGACATTCCAGATGCACTTCCTGGCTCTGTCCTAGGTCTCTTCCTGCCCAGCCTTCTAGGCCTGAGGGAACCTAAGGTGGCCCTGGTCTCATGGACTCTGGGTGAAAATGTTGGGCACACTCTTCCCCAAGCTTCAGCTCCTATCCCAAGCCACCTGCTGCTGGCCATGGACTAGAAGGGCTGGAGCTGGTTTCCAGGGCCCACCAGGCCTTTGGGGTCCAGGTGTTGTCCCTGGCCCCCTTCCTGAGTGAATCTCTTCCTTCTTGGAGCTGTGTTTTTCTCACGTGACAGTGACCACAGTGCCACTTGCAGCCAACGCTTCCTCAACTAATTTTTTAAATATCTGAATCTCTTTCCTGTAAACTTCAGAACAACAGAAGTTACCACTGATGAAGTTTAGGGTCTTTCCTAGGACAGGCTAGTTGGTGAGGACAGAACAGGAGTCAATATGGGCCTGCTACTGCTCAGATGCTGCCTGTATTGTGAAAGTCGTACCATGACTTCAGGAGGCTGAGGTAGGAGGTAGGAGTTTGAGACCAGCCAGGGCAACATAGTGAGACACCATCTCAACAAATAAAGAAGTGATGGACTTAAATCAGTCTCACTACAATTAGAAGTCTACTACATGATCATTTGGGGGGAAAAATCAGGTGTTTATGTAGGATTGCAGGGAAGCTCCTGCAATTCACTGGTTTGTTTTACAATTTTCAAGTCAGTGTGTGCTGCCAGCAGGGGACAGCACCATACCACTACCTCCTGGTCCCTGGCTGGATGTCAAGTGCACTGTCTTACAACCAGCTTCTCTGTCAAATTCATTAAAAGAGCCAACACTTCCTCAACTAATTTTTTAAATATCTGAATCTCTTTCTATAGACTTCAGAACAACAGAAGTTATCACTGATGCCATCCCCTCACTAATTCCCTATAAGACCCTACCCTGTGGCTTTATTATTTCCCTTCTTACAGATGAAAAAAGGGCTCAGAGGATTGAAGTGACATACTGGGGTCATGGAGGGAGCCACGCTGAGTCCCATCATTTAGGGTGCTGTCCCCTGCCCTTTGTTTTCTATATGACTTCCCCAGCCTCAGCTTCTCCCTGCCACACCACAGGGATGAGAGGCTGTAGTGCTGTGGCTGTGGCTGCTGGCTGTGGACAGGGGGTCTAGGGTGTCTGATGATGGCTGCCCACTGGGTATTGTGCATCTGGAGAGGACACTGAAGCTGGGTCCTGGGCCCAGTGCCCAATCCTGACCTGAAGCCACTCTCCAGCCTGCTCTTCCTCCCTTCTGCCCCCAGTTCCGGAATCCCAAGGCATCACTGCGCGTGCGGCTCTGTGACCTCCTGAACCACCTGCAGCGGAGTGGTGAGCGGCACTGCCAGGAGTTCTACCGAGCCCTGTATATCCACGCTCAGCCCCTGCACAGCCACCTGCCCAGCCGCCACCCGCTGCGTAAGTCTGCCCCTGGCACCAGTGCTCACGCTGGGCTGGGGGCGCCACATGACTGCTGACAGAGAGGATGTTCTTACTCCCTATTCTGGCTTGGGTGTCTCCTGTCTCTTATCCTTCCCTAGGGACATGTAGGAGAACATGTAGGCGTGCAGGCCTCACACTACATCTCTGCCTTGCCTTCTGTCTTCTCCTTTCTGTCCCTCGTTCTTGTGCCCATTTTCACCCTGAGGTTGGTGTCTCGCTCATCTTGTCCTCCTTTTTTCAACCTCATCATTATGGGGATCTTCATTTCCATACTGATACCAGCCCTTTCTTCGGCACAACATGGTGCTCCTGAGGCTGTCCCAGCCTGGAGTTACCCAGACTCACCGTGGACACCAGTCAGTGCCCCCTTCTGCCATAGCCCATCTGCACACATGCACACATGCCTTGGAGAGTTTCTGTAGTGCCCTTGGGTGTGAGTACCTGGTCAATCTTGTGTATCATTGTTTAGAGAATCCTATCCCCAGATAGTACCCTCTAGGCCTCAGGAGATGTGTAGGTCCCAAAGGTTGGGGTCTTCTGAGCCTCTACAGCCAGAGAGGGCACTGCAAGCCTGGGGTGTTGGCTCCATTCTGAGACCTTTGTAAGCGGGTCCTTGCTGGAGGGGCTGTTGTGTCCGACCACAGGGATGAGCCCAAGACGCTCAGCCAGGACCCTGATCTTGCAGAAGCATCCCTATGGCTTGCAGGATGCAGTTTGGACGCCTGAGGGCAGATAGATAGGCCCTCACTGCCTACAAGGTCCACATGAGTCTTCTTGAACATAGCTGAGGCCAGGGCACAGCTCTCCTGGAGGTAGAGCACCTTGCATAGTTCCTGGGTGTCTCCAACGCCTGTCCAGAGGGTAGAGTTACCTGGGAGGTCTGGGGAGAAGCTTACTTCCCAGCTGTACCTGGCTAGAGTTGTCAGGATCATACAGTTGGATTTTGATGGTGGATATTCGTGCTGCCCTTGAGGTCCTATGGCCAACGGGAATGATGGCCCTTGATGTCACAGGAGGTGAACTAAAGGAAAGATCCCAAACCACAGCCTTCCCTGAGGGCCCTGACCTTACCATGCCTGGCCTGGCCAGCCCAGCACCATGAGGTGGCCATGCAAGGTGATGTGAGGGCCCAGCAGCATCGGGAGGTGTAAGTGGCCATGAGTTCCCCGGGGGGCCACCACCCTGCTCTGTGGCCCAGCCCACAACTAACCATGCTCTGTGATTCTGTTCCAGAAAACTCAGATTGTACAGAGCTCGACTGGGGCAGCGAGAGCCACGGGCTGAGTGACAGGGGTAACGGGCAACGCCCCCACCGCCTCCCTCCCTCCCTCTCTGTCTCTCTCTTCCCCCCAGGGCTCTGTCTCTGCCCCAGGGGCTTCTCTGTCCCCTGTCGAGCTCCATTCTTGGCTTTCTGTTGGTGAGAAGCCCTCTGTGCCCGCTGGCCTCATCCTCATTCTCCTGCTTATTCCTCCCCAGGACCCATGAGCTTCCTGGCAGGCCTCGGCCTAGCTGCCGGCCTCGCCCTGCTGCTCTACTGCTGTCCTCCAGGTGGGTCCACCCCTGCCCTCCATGTCCCACCCATGCAGCCATAGAGAAACAGAGAAGTTGAGTGTGTGCAGCTGCAGCCTTGGAGGCCTCTGTTTCACAGTTATTCTCCACAGGAGAGAGAGGGGCTCCAGGGGTTAGAGAGCCATGACACACCTATGACCTGGAGCCACATGGATCAAGTCTCCTGCCCTAGAGCCTGGAGTCTTTGCCTCCATTGTGTTGGAGGCCCTATGTGTAGGCAGCCACCAAGGCCATATGGTTTGCAGGCCCTCTTCCCTGTGATGCCTGAGAGTTTGTTGCGCTGGGAAGGCCTCCAAGTGTGGGTGTGGCATGCATGCACAGGGCTCTGCACCCAAAGGCAGCTCGCAGGTTGCTCGTAGGTAGGGGCTGCAAGCTCCAGGGTCTGAGTGGGAGGGGCTGGCAGTGCCAGGGCTGACCTGTTCCCACCCCATAGGACCTGGTGAGTGCAGGTCAGAGTTTACTTACGTGACCCTTCCTTCCCCTGTGTGCCAGACCCCAAGGTGCTGCCGGGGACCAGGCGCATCCTGGGCTTCTCAGCTGTCATCGTTGATAGGCACGTCAGCCGTTACCTCCTGGCTTTCCTAGCTGATGACCTCAGGGGGCTATGACGAAGCCAGATGCCAGGCCTCATCGACTGCACAACCAAAGAGCCCCGCTTCCCCTGCTCGATGCCCACTGTGGGGTTAGCACCACTTTTTCCAAATGTTTCCTTTTCATTATTTATAATTTCTCTGCAAAGCATATCACCTTCACCCTACAAGGTGCTTGATGATAATAAATGCTGAGTCCTTTCCATCTGACTTGCTGCCTTATGGTTGCAGGGTGACTATGGCCGTTCCACCTGGGGTCGGGTCCCTGGGTACCCCTGGCTTCTCCTGGGCCAGCCCTTGCCTGCCTGTGCCAGGTGTCCTCTTATGCTGTCCCCTTCCCTGCACATGTGCCTCCCACACCATCTCCTGCCTCAAGCCCCTTCCACCTCAGATGCCCCCTCTGTCCTCTCCCCTGCTCCCCTTCTGAGCCTTCCTCCTGCCCTTGATGGTCCCCAACACTTGGTCTGCTTCTAGCTCTGCAGGCTGAGGCAAGGGTGGACTCCTCACCAGTCTGGCCACTCCGAGGCCCTGGTCCAGGCACCCCCCCACCCCCAGCTATCTGGGACTCCAGTCCATGGATTTGGAAACTGATAAGTGCTGCAGGTTGGGGCATCAGCTGCCTCAGGTGTTAACTTCCATTCTAACAATTCCAGGCCAGGACAATAATCCTTACTTTCCTGATAGGGACACTGAGGCCCAGAGGAGGGGCCATTGTCTAAGATCACCCTGCTCTGCTAGTCAGGGGGAAGAAGGGATGTTAGTTCATGACCAAGTTTCAGCCACCTTGTTCCTGTTCTCTTCCTGTGACTATCTGAGGTATCCCCACCCTCACCCCACCACCCTTCCCTAGGCCTCTGGGTCACTGTCCAGTCCCTTGGCTCCCCATAGCCTGGTCAGCCACTGTGTGCTGGAAAGAAAATCCCAGGGAACCTGGGCCCAAGAAAAGTGTGTGAGGAGTCAGCACTGCCAAGGATGGGCCATGGGTCCAGGGCCAGGAACACAGCCATAGTTACAGCCTGAGGCAGGGCAGAGACAGAAGAGGGAAGTCCATGGAGCCTTGCAGAGATGAAAAATATCACTGTGCCTCTGAAGCCTGGGCCTGGGCCTGGGCCTGGGCCTGGGCCTGGTGTGGGACTAGAGGTGACTGCCCATCTTGTCTCAGGGCCTATCCTAGAACAGTCACTTGTAGACACAGAATGACCAAACAGCTGAGGGATCTGGGTACCCCAGTCCCCCTGCCTCACACATGACAGGCATCTCTGACAGGCACACCCCAAGGCATCACCCTGTGCTTTGCCTGCTCATGCACACACAGCGCACACACATTTACTCACAGTATGTGTATGCACATACACAACATGCACAAACAGGTACAAGTGAGGCACCAGCTATGGGCCCTGATGGGTCTGCCTCCTGATGGGTCAACAGTATTTGTCACCAGCAGAGTCACTGTGAGTTTGTGTTTTCCATGGATCTTTCCAGAGGCACAGGGATATGCCTTGGAGGGTGCCAGGTAGGCCCTTACCCAAGATGGCCTCAGTGGCTGAGGTGAACCTGGGCCTGGTTCCTGGGAGGGCTTGGCAAAGGCTCAGGCTTATGGAGCACAGAGGACTGGACGCTCAGTGCTGTCACCACACAGCCAGTGCCATGCTTATTATGTTTCCCATGCCACTGCATCAGAGAACTCCAAGTGAGGGCCACAGAATGCTGTGCCTTCAGGGCTCCCACATGTGCCCAGTGAGGACAAGTGGCTTTGCGGAGACCCCGGATATCCTTTCACTTCCCCATCTCAGACCACAGGATTAAGAAATGTGGCCTCAATCTCAATGCCTCAATCTCCTCCTCTGTAACATGGGACCCTACTCTGGGCACCCCATGGCATGGCTCAGAACAGCAAGGCTCTTGGCAACCCAAGAGAGACTCATGAATTACTGCTTTTTAGGAAGGTCCTGCAGCACCATAATGAAGGCAATACACCCCTACAAAGGTGACAGAGACCCCAGTGAAGGTGACATACTTGGCCCCAGGGCGTGGTCAGGCATAACTCACCTCTGGAGAAGCAAGGAACCTGGAAGAACATTGGGATTCATTTCTAGCCAGCATCATGGTGCATACCTGTAATTCCAGCACTGTGAGAGACTAAGGCAATAGGATCACAAGTTCAAACCCAACCTGGGCAACTTCGTGACTTAGGCCCTATTTTGAAAGAAAAGAGGTGAGGAGAGGGAAGAGGAGGGAAGAGGAAAGGAAAGGATGTAAGCAAGCAGATGATGTTGCTCAGAGTGAAGTCTCTGTGTTCAATCCCTAATACTACAGACAGATAATAGAAGACAGATACAGATGATAAATAGAAATATAGATGGTGGTGGTGATAGAGATAGAGGTAGATGACAGATGATAGATAGATAATAGATACATCTGGTTTCTGCCAGCTGAAGACTGGAAACATTTAGAGACAGATGAGATGACAGCCCCATGCCAAGGCCCTGGGGCTGCCCCCATCTGCAGCCAGGGAGGATGCACCTCTCAGAGCTGCCAAAGGACTTGGGAGACCTGAGTCTCTGGGGTGCCATTCTGAGTTGGAGCACACAGGACATGCCTGTCTCGTGGCCTTGGGCCCACCTAGCCTCTCCACATTGCCAACTTTCTCCTTCTATCTGTGACATGCTAAGGCCCTGCCTCAAGCCCACAGGCTTGGACATCCCTCCTGGCCTCCTGCCTCCTGGGCCTACCCTTCATCTGGTTGAACTCCAACATCCCTGACGACAAGCAGGCCTCAATCCCAGCTTCTGTCTCCAACTTGGCTAGTCCCCACTTGTGTCACCTCCCAGGAGCGGCTACTGAGGGGAGAACACTAGGGACTTCCCCTCTAGACCTTGGTGCCCCATCACGCCCTGCCCTGCTACCACCTGACCAAGTGGCGCCCCTGACTCAAAGTGCATCAAGGACACAGGAGAGTAAAAGGCACAACCACCCCCTTCCACCTTGGTGCCACCCTCTGGCTTGGCCCTCACCATCTCTGGCCTCAGGACATTTGTGGCATGTGCAGCAACACCACTGCTTTAGAGACTCATTAGGAGCAAGCTGCTTCCTCTGCTTGAGTCGCTCCCTGTTGAAATCCTTCAGGACCTGGAGAGAAATGCCATCTATACAGGGTGCTCTTTACATACAAGTAGGAGAAGCGCCACTTCAGGGATGCCCCCCAGTGGGGCAGCTGGAACTGAGGGAGAGCTCCTCATGCCAGAGGTTTGGGGTACAGGAGGGGAGCAGAGGAGTTGGGGTGGAGTGCTGGGCAGTCCGGTCACAGGGCAGAGAGGACACAGCATTATGAGGCAGGGAAAACACATCTGCATCTTGCACAACGTGGGGCTGGTGGACGCTGAGCATGCAGGCCCCAAGTTGGATTTGGGATGCGCTAACACTGCTTTATATGTGGTAACACTTCCCAGTTCCCATTGGGTCAGCACTTTGCTTGCAGATGATTCATAGGAGCCCTGCCAATGTCTCCTAGTTGAAGCCCATCCAGCCACAGGCCATGGTTCCCTTGGGTGATGAGCATCTGGGAGGGGCTTGACCTGTTCTGGTCCCTGCTATCCTGTGCACCTGAAGGGCCCTTGGGAGATGGAGAGATGGACAGGATGCTCTTCTGTGGCTGGGGCCACATCACTACTGGTTCCCATCACTGCTCAAACGCTCCAGCCCTACATCTGGAAGGTGAGCGAGAACCCTTAGGAAGGTGCTGCTCAAGTGGCCATGGGACCCAAGTCATAATTTGACCCCAAGCTGGGTCCCTGGGCACATCTTACAGTGGAGTGAGACCCCTGAGGGAGGAACCAGGCCATTTCTTAGAGGTTCTCACACCCTACTTTGTAGTGGACCCCACTGCAGCCATGTGGGAGGAAGAGGAGACAACTTGGCTTAAAACTAGCCTGGTGATGCTTAGGTAAGTGCAGGGACTGGGGTTTGGTTCCTGGCACCATGTCATGCTAGCTCTGCCCTCGGGCACACTGAGCCAAGCTGGCCAATGAGTCTGGGTGTAGAGCTGTAATCCCAGCTCCGGGAAGGCTGAAAACAGGAGGATCTCACCTAGCCCCTTGTGGCCACTGCCAGTTCTGTGTGACTGTTCCCACTCTCCACTCCCCTAACCTCACCATCCCTACAATGCCAGGTCCAGCTTCCACCAGCCTCAGGGCTCAGGTTAACTCTCTGCCTAAAGCTCGTGTCTCCTTCTAGCACTGCCTGCTGATCTCCCCACAAGTCCCGCTGTGGCTCCCCACAGCTCGGTGGGCCCATCTCCTTGCTCCGCACACAGCTTGCTCACTCTCCAGGCTCCCCACCAGTGCTGTCCGGAGAGCAGATCTGGGTATTCGGGACAGGGCAGTCTCCCAGAGGAGCACTAAGGAGTAAGCTAGACTATTACTTCTATCTGCCCTTCACCTACTCTGACAGATGCACAGAGCCCAGCATACTTGAAGGGGTGAATTCCACCCCAGATGTTTCCTGAGCACTGACTGTACACCCAAGCAAGATGGCATACAAGCTGTAGGAGGTGGGGCTAGTGGGAGAGACAGGCCAGACCAAGGCCCAGGAGGCCTACTGGGCAGGACACTTGTTCTCTGGTGCCAACATTCCCCTTGGGCTGGATGCAGACCATGGAGAACGACAGGAAGGGGCAGCCTTGGACAGTGGCGCAATGACCTTGGAATGCATGCAAGTGCTCCAGAGTGGGGCAAGACTACGGAGTGTGCTTGTGAGACGTGACTAGATGCTATAGAGGCAGTGAGCACAGGTGCCTGAGGGGGGAAGCCCAAGGGACAGAGCCTGGGGGCCAGGATGTGCCTCCAGGGCTGGGGCTATGGCCTGGGCTCAGGGTACTCCTCTCAGAATCCTCCCTCCCCCAGCCCCGTCTGGGTGAATTTCCTCCTTAAAGGAGGAACCAAGCCTGTGTTGGCCAACATCTGGCTGCTATGGGTTATCCCACACCAGGGGCACCGTGCTGGTGGCATACACCTGAGTCATTCCTAGCCCGGGCTTGGGCAGCAACTATGGCACAAACCACCCTCGAGCCCCAGGGCTGTTCTCTCAGGAGAGGTTTTCCTGAGCAAGGCTGGGGGACATCACAGGGCCTGACAGGGGCTGAGAGCCTGTCCTGAACTTGGACAAAAAGCAGTGCAGCATGTGTGGGATCCAGGGCAGGTTTTTATTTTATCTTGCTTTGCTACAAAGGACACAGCAGGCCCTTGAACAAGGGGCTGTCGTGTCGGCTCCAGGAGGGCTGCAAAGGCAGTTTTTACCACTGCACATGGAAGTGCTTGGTGGTCTCACAGCACCTGGGGCCCACCCACCCAGGCCCTCTCCATGAGGCTAGGCACCTGGGCCTCTGTATTCCTCACACACACTGGACAGGCTGGCAGTGCAGGTCCTGGGATGATGGAGATCACACGTGGCAAAATGTTCACCAGTCTGTGAGGGCATGCTTCAAGTGATTCTTACAACTTTTCTCTGTGTTGGTATAAAAAATTAAAAGCAACCCAGCACAGCATCAAATACCTGTATCCCAGTGACTCAGGAAGTGGACACAGGAGGACAAGGAGTTAAAGGCCAGCCTGAGAAGCTTAGTGAGATCCTGTCTCAAAATTTAAAAAAAGAAATATCCCAGCACTTGGGAGGCTGAGGCAGGAGGATAGGTGTGAATTCGAGACCAGCCTGGGCTACAAAAAAGAGCTTAAGGCCAGCCTTAACTGCATAGTGAGACCCTGTCTCAAAAAGACCAAAAAAAAAATTAAGGCCAGGGAGATAGCTCAGTGGAATAAGTGCTGGCAAGCACAGGGTCCTGAGTTCAATCCCCGGCACTGGGAAAAAAGAAAGAAAGAAAGAAAGAAAGAAAGAAAGAAAGAAAGAAAGAAAGAAAGAAAGAAAGAAAGAAAGAAGAAAGAGAGAGAGAGAGAGAGAGAGAGAGAGAGAGAAAAGCAGCAAGGCATTTGAGCCTCCAACTCAGGACCCTCTGCCTATAAACTGCATCCTGAGACAGGCTGGGAGCCGAAGGTCCCCAACCCTGACTTTCTAGGGAAGGCACTGGGATGAGTTGTGTGCTCTGAGGCTTAAGGGAAGGGACCCCAGTAGGGTCCCGCCCCAGGACAAGGAGGACAATGCCCATAACCCAACGAGAAGGAGCACAAGCTTTGTTGGTCATTCTTGTTAATGGGCACTTGGATGCCTAGGGACGTGCTGGGGCTCTGCCAGGTCACTGCAGGTAGAAGGCGTGAGCACAATCCAGGGCCCAAGTAGGCGCAGCTGCCTCCTGAGAGCTGCATTGCCCAGGCACTGAGGCTGCAGCCCAAGGCCACCACTGGGTCCCCTTGAGGTGCTAGCCACCTGGTGTCTCTGGGTTAGAAAACAACAGAGGCAGTCGTCACCAGGGGGACCTGGAGGGCCCCATAGGAAGTGGGGATGCTGGTGTACTGGCAAGGGGAGGAGCAGCTCCTTGTCCTTCTGGAATGGCCTGAGACAGAGGCCGGTTGGCTCCTCATCCGGCCTGTCCAAAGACTTGCTATGTGTCCCCAGAAGGCAGGTGTCTGGGGCGCTCCAGTTCTGGCCTTCTGAGGTTTGCGTCCAGCCCCCACATTGCAGTCCCAGTGGAAGCAGAGACTTGTTCCAAGAGCTGGCCTGGAAGGTTCGGTGTGCTACACACAGGCAGGTGGGTGCCTCAAGAGAATGCAGTCTTGGGCTCTGGGAGACCAGCTGTGGGGCAGGTGCCACTCAGGGTCTGGAAGAAAAAGAAGATGTACAAGTGCTGACCCACTTGCTGACAGCTCCCTGGCAGGAGTGGGCTCTATGCTTATCCTGGTGACCAGCCACTGGGGCATTCAAACTTTAGAATGAGAAGCCCTGTGTGACCTGAATGGGTTATCACAAGTTTCTCCTTGAAATACAGTGTTCCATGATCCCTGCCTGGATTGAAAAGTCTGGCCCAGTGCATGGGGCCAGGGCCAGAGAGTTGTGACTACAGCTTCCTGGCAGGCCCAAGACTTTGCTCTGGCTGCTTTAGTGCAGGATGTGCAGCAGCTGGACTCAGGGACCCTGAAGACATCTCTGAGGACATCTGTGGAGGTGTGGCCTGTGTGTCCACAGGCCTTGGGGTCTTTTCCTGGTCAACAAACAGATGCTCAGGGAGCATCAAGGACTGTGCTTGGGCCACACAGCAGGTGCCTTGTGTGAAGGGGCAGGCTGGCACCAGGCCCTCAGGGACCTACCACACACCAGGGTAGTAGCTGGATCCAGCAAGAGAGCTGCTCCACAGCCAAACCAGTGGGCCCAGAGCATCCCCTGCAAGGGCATGCACAATCTTGCCCTCTGCCACGTGCACTATAGATTGGAGGACTTCAGCCTCCATCTGGCTCACCCTGGCTCCCAGCTTATCCTCCATCCAGGCTGGAGTCCTCAGGTGGACACTCACCCTCTCTGAGATAGGACAGAGGCAGAGGTTGAGCATGATGTGGGAAATACTTTTAGCCTGGGAGTAGAGAATGGGGTGTCGCCAGTCTGCCCTGGGTCCACCTCAGAGCACGGGGTACTGCAGGCCCCTTGAGACCTGTCCAGGGACAGGGAGATGGGTGTCATGATGGTTCCAATGAGAAGACCCCAAATCCTGCTATCTTGGTCAGAGCGGGCAGCAGAGGACCTACTCCACAGGAAGTCACTTTCTCAGAAGAGAGCTCAGGTAAACTGCTGAGTGGGGCTTCAAGAGGAGCAGAGAACCATTCTTAGGCAAAGCAAGAAATCTGTTTTCCAAGAGCTTTCTGGGTGCTTAAATAGTGGTCACAGGGTCTGAGGTGTGGCTCAAGGGTACAGCGCTTGCCTTGTATGCATGAGGCTCTGGGTTCTGTCCCCATTACAGCAAATGCAACCCAACTCAACCCAACCCTCAGATGGGGGCTCCAAAATATGTCTCATCTAAACACTGTGATCATAGGATCTTAAAGCAGCAAGCAGGCATGAACCACCTAGGGTGTGCTCAGGCCTGGGAAGGAGCCAGGGACAGCAGGCTAAGAACTGCCAAGTCCTCACAACCTCCACGAGGTGGCCAGCCACAGATGCTCTCCCCACCCCACTCACCTGGAAACCCTACAGCTGGGGTGCCACCCCCAGGACAGGCTTCTGGACCCCAAAGGCAGTGATGAAGATGTTGACCACCACGATGATGAACACAAGTCCCGTGGCCAGGTTGTTCAGGAAGTCCAGCTTGGCATGCTTGGCTGGGTTGTTAAGGTCGTACTTAACTGCAGGTGAGAAGAAATCAGCATGGTGACGGGCTTCTGCCCAGAATGTACTGTCTGGATCGTACAGGACCCTTGGCCACACTTCAGGTAAGTTTCATCCTCCCAGATAAAAACCACTTATTTTACTAAAACCCTAACAGCAGGTCCTTGGGAGGTCCTCCTGTGGTCCCCCACTTTCCCAACAAGGAACTGAAGCCCATGCAGGGCATACCTCCAAGGTCACCCAAGGTCATGCCACTTCTGGACATCATGCCAGCTGGGTGTGGTTTGTGAGGCAAACGTGCTGAGCCCCTGCTGCACTTCAATCTATGGATCCTCCCAACCACCCAAGACTCTTCTGTTCATCCTCTCCCAGTTGGGAAAGCAAGTCCCAGCAGGTCCACTCATGTATCCCAAGTCATCCAGCCAGGAGGCAAAGTGGAAGTGATGCCTGGTGCCTGTGCTGCTCCTGACCAGAACTTACCCTCTGGCTAGCCATTAAGGGTGTCCTGGGCTCCTGGCAGGAAAAGGCAGCAGCCTGTGGAGCCCCAGAACATCCATGGGGCCCAGCCGAGCTCTGCCTGCCTGTGTTCCCTGGGTCTGTATGTCCATCAAGCACAGGAAGTCAGCCTGATATCAAGTGACTCAGTTTGGGAAGAATGGAGTTCCAGCAGCTATGCCCTACACTGTGGATTTGGCTGGCTATCCTTCCATGGACAAGCTGGTCCTCACCTCCCAGGCCCAGGGAGTCTGAGCCTTCTCACGTCCTAACTTGGCTACTCTTTACCACTGGACAGTTGTCATAGAGCTGGACACCTGTGCTACCACTGGGGCTGCAGGACTAGTCGAGCTACGCAGCAGGAGGCAGGAAGCTCTGGGCATCTGAGAAGCTGTCCTATCCCCCTGCCCCATAGGCCCCGACCTCAGGACCCAAAACACCCACCCACCCTGGCTGTGTGTACACAGCCAACCAAGGAAGACACCAACCAAGGAAGATGAGCAGCACCCCCACGGCGATCTGCAGCACCAGGGAGATGGAGATGAGGACCACCAGGGGCACGAAGAAGGCGAAGGCAGGGCCCTGCTCCACCACAGCCTTAAGCTGAGATGCGTTGGCCATGAGCAGCGCGATGTCCAGCATGCTCTCAGCAGCGCTCTTCTTGTTGGCATAATGGTTCACGTTGATGGGGTGGTTCCTCCAGCCCCAGCGTGGTGGCAGCTGTAGGGAGGGGGACACTCAGTAGGCCAGGGGAAGAATGAGGGCTTAAGGATGCAGGGAGAGAGTGTTCCATGGACAATGGATGGTGGGGTGAGGCTGTAGCCTCAGGGAGGCTCCAGGGACTTGGCCAAGGGCGCAGCAGGAACTGGCTTCCGCCACCCACCCATGGCAAATGCCTATTACTCTGGGAAGAGGGTGTGCTCTATAATTGCAACATGGGGAGAGAAAGGGAACATCCAACAGCCACTTGCACTCTGGTTTTCAGCTGGAAAAAGGTTCTAGGCCCTCACCTTCTGCCCTGGGGCAGAGGCTGAAGCTCCTCCCTGCCCACCTGCCTGCCTGTGCCCTCAGGGTCTGGATTCCTGCCTAGCTGCTTAGATACTGGACCAGGTACACTGGTTCGGGCTTGAAACAGGCCCTTTCTGGGCTCGGTCCAAGGCGACTGCTGCCTTGGTCACCGCCTCACCTCAGACCACTCAGCTCTCCACATCCTACCTCCTCAGCTTCACTATCACTCTGCAGGAGTCTGGTCACCTTCCCTAGCCACAAACTGCTCAACAATGAATCCCCCAGCACACAGCAGGCCCTCAATAGATGGCTTGTCACCCTGCACACAGATAGGCTCAAAACATGGAAACAGAAGTACATACTGCCTCGTGACACTGGGGTCCAAGCCCCCTCCCAGCCCAGGTGACATTGAGAGTACCACCTCCATAGTCCCCTCTATTCCCAATGTCTTTCCTTGTTTCCATATATTCTCATGCTTTGGGCTTTTTTTATGCTTAGCCTGTTTTTTTTTTTTTTTTTTTTTTTCAGACAGAGTCTCATTATGTAGTCCAGGGTGTTCTTGAACTCACTGTGGAGCACAGGCTGGCCTGGAACACTCAGCAATACTCCAGTCTCAGCCTCTGGCATGCTGGGATCACAGGTGTGCACCACCATTTCCAGCAAATACCCTCATACTAGGAGTTCAACCTGGGATCTCCCATGACATCTCCTGGCAGGATGTGGCCCTCTTCTGTCACGGAAAGTCACTTCTCAGCCTGGTGCATTTCATTTCAAGGCAGCTCTGGGTGTCCAGTTTCTTTCTGTTGAGCCAGCTGGCCCACTTCAGGCTACCCTTGATCACACCCCTTCTCAGGAACCAAGAAAAATCTCATTGCCCCAAGCCCTGGCACACGTGACCCTGAGTCACTCAGCCCTGCACCGCAACCTCTAGGATTTAGGCAGTGGTCAAAATGGTGGCCTGGGCCCAGTATCAGTGGTCCTGAGCCCCTGGGAAATCCTATTTCCAGACTCATGAAAGATGCAGGAACAGGAGGCTGGAGCCAAAGAAGGGTGGATGTGAGCAGTCACATGACCACTTCTGCAACCTGCAAAGAAAGCTAGAAGCAGCTGACACGGCACAAACAGAGGGTGGGAGCTTTGTTTTGATCCTGTTAAGTTTAAATTTCATCTCAAACAATGTGTCTAGGAGGAAGAGTGATGTTGGGAACAACAGGTAGGTTCTGCCACCTGTACCTAAGCCAGAACATTCCAACCACCTTGCCTTTGGCATCAACAGCTCTCTGCCAACAAGTTCACTTGGGTCAAAATTCTACATGGGTATGGAGGGCACACCTATAATTCTTAGACTTAGGAGGCTGAGGCAGGAGGAGCACTACTTTGAGTTTGAGTCCAGCCTGGACTATAGCGAGATCCCATCTCAAAAAATAAAACAAAATTCTCAACTCCAGAGTGCACATGGAAAGACAGCCAGACCTGGATGGCAACCAGCACCAGCCTTGTAGCCCCAGTGCAGCCCTGGGATTCCTGCAAGTGTCTCACTAGGCCCCCCGGTAGTTGCACTCCTTGGACTCTCCTAGGTAGTGGCTGTCCCTCCCAGCTGCCAAGGGTTTGGCTGCAGATAGCCGAAGCCTGCCAGTGCCCAGCACTGAGGTCATTCCCAGCTCTGTCCTCGTCTGTGCTCTGCCGGGAGCCAAGGATCTAGAGATCACAGGTCCACAGCAGGCATATATTCTCAAAGTGCCATGCTGCCTTCCTTTAGGGCTGCCCCAGGGCACCTCTGGACATGGGCTCTGTCTTAGGAGACAAAAGCCAAGGGCCAGCCAAATAGCTCAGAGCTTTAGGTGCAGGGGCCAAGGGTTCGATTCCCCAGGCCTGCTGTGCCAGGCCCTGCCTCCAGGGAACGCTGAGATGACGATTGAGACTGGATGTGGTGGTGCACGCCTCTAATCCCAGCTCTTGGGAGGCTGTAAACAGGCTGATCTAGTAGTAAGACCCTGTAGACTCTTCCCTAAAATACAAAAAAAAAAAAAAAAAGCCAGATGCAGACCTTGTAAGGAGTTCCTACCTTTTAGAGGAAGGATTCCAGGTACATACATAGACATATGTGTACATATACAGACATATGCAGATAGACATCCACAAACATATGCACACACACACACACACATACAACACACATACCCACCACTTCATATCACCATATATGTATAAAGCACATGTAGACATGCAGATACATATAGACCTACATGTACAACAGATGTAAATATATACACCTATATAGACCTACACATATATACAATATACACACATATAACATCTATAAATACCACTTGCACAAAATATATACTGTGTACATGCATATGTGTAAATATAACACATGCATTCAACCCTCATGCCCTCATGCACACATGATACAACACATGTGCACAAGCACATACAAGCTATGCACACACATATACAAACATATACCTAGGCTAAGTTGGTGGCCTCTTAGCAGTTGAAAGATTTTTGTTTTTGTTTTTTGGTGGAATCAGGGATTGAACTCAGACCCTTGCACTTGACAGACAAGTGCTATATTCTACTGAGCTATCTCCCCAGCCAGTGTTTTTGGATTCTGTGGTTGAACCCAGGGAGCACTGAGCTGTACCCCCAGTCCCTTTTTATTTTTTGAGACAAATCTCACCAAGTTGCCCAGGCTGGCCTCAAACTCAAGATCCTTCCGCCTTAGCCTCCTGGGTGCCACCATGTTTAGTGGGAAGAACCCTTCATTCTATGCACTTCTGAACCACATGCCTATTTCATGGCCACATGGTCATGAGTATGTTCGGACACACAAATGAGCACCGTCAGCAGCAGAGCCCCACACCCAGGCTCTCAGCCAGGGCTCTCCACATGTGCAAACATGGGGGCCCTGCCTTACAGCAGCATGTTTAAATTTTGATTTGGTGCAGGGCCTCCGAATGCACAGCCACACAGCAAGAGAGGCTGAGGGGACTTATAATGAAGGCCCTGGGTCTCAGAGCCCTGGGGCTGGAACCAGTGTTCCCTTTGTTCTTATCAAGGAGGGCTGGATGCCCTCCTGGGGTGAGCTCCCAAGGGGGCCCTGGCCCAAACTCTAAGCCAAACTCACAGCTCTGCACAGAGCTGTGCAGCAAACACCCCTGGATGGCCTGGAGTCCCGGGACCGGCAGGAGCCCTGGTTCAGTGGCCCTCCTGGTGAAGGGCATGAGGAATGCAGGCCTGGCCATGAGCCCAGAGACCAGGGGAGCCTCTCTGTACATTATTCTCCCTCTCTACATACCAGAACACTGAGACTTGCAGGGCCTGCCCAAGACACCTCCAAGGCAGAGCACAATTCAGATCCAGGCAAAGTGTCGAAGCCTAGTGCTACACCAGGACAGGCATCATTGGACCTGCACTGGGAGAGGACCACAGAAGCTGGATATGCTAAAGGCACTCCATGAGAATGGGAAAGGGCTATGCACCAAGCCTCCCAGGAGGCGATGGTGGCACAGGTGAGTCCAGGGAAGTAGCTAGATGGGCCTGATCAGATATCAGTAGCATGCTAGGGGAGCTCCTAGGCCTGGGCCTATGGCAGTGCTCTGAGCCTTGCAAGGAACAAACACCCCAGTTAATATGTTACCAGGGCCAACAGGAGTTCTGAACCCCTGGTAAGGCCCGGAGCTGGGATGGTGGTGAACTGCTTTCCTCTAAGCAGCAGGATAATGCTTAGAGGATATATACAGAGTGGGTCACTGGTGCAGGGTGTTGCCTTCTGTGCACAGCTAGGCAGTACAAGTGGGGTCCAGCTGTGTGGTCCTGGGGCCACCTGAGGGGACAGGTCCACAGCTCAAGGGGGTAGTGGCTAGGACAGCAGAGCATCTGAACTAGGCCTGCTGCATTCACAGCTGGGTTTGGCCATAGGGCAAGGCTCTCTAGGTCCCCAGGCCTCAGACAGGGGGACTCTGGCCATTAGTTGGACCCATAAAGGTAGTGACACATACCAGGTGACACTGCTATAGGCTTACATGGGGAGAATGGTAGAGGGTGCCATCATACCTCCTCCGTCATTCCTAACACTAACCCAACCCAATGGGGCTAACCTCCACATTCCCCAGAAAGCACCACCAGCTCATAACTAACTACACACAAATGAAAACAGCTAGGAAAAGGATGGCCCAGGGATGAGTAGGCTCAAGATCAGTTGCTGTCCTGGGTGACCCATCTGGCCTGCTCAGAGACCTATCTCTGGGGCTTAGCTAGGAACCAGGAGATAGTGGAGGAAGCTGAGAATCGACTCCTCACATACCATACCTGGGGTCCAACTGAACTGGACAGGAACTGTCAGCCCACCCTCGAGGACAGGCTTGGCATAAAACCCTGTCTCAGACCAGGGGTAGCTGCAGAGTTTAGCCCTGTGAGGCCTATGCCTTCCCAGGAAGCAGGACCCAAGGGTCCTCAGCCTCCAAGTCTGTATTCCTAGCAGGAAACCTCAGCAGGAAGTACAAGAGGCGGGTCCCCATGGCAGCTGGGCAGGCCCACTTCCTGTGGGCTCAGTGCTGACCAGGAATGACCCCGAAGGCCCATCCTCATGGCCTTCACAACTTGGCCATGACCCTGCCTCTTTCAGGAACTGCCAGTTACCCAGAAATGAGGGAAAGGGGCTGGGGAGATGGCTCAGTGGAGTAAGTGTTTGCTTGCCTGACAAGCTCAAGGTCCTGAGTTCGATCCCTGATACCATCAAAAAAAGAAAAAGAAAAGAAATGAGGGGAAGCAGAAGCTTCCCCCGGTAGCTGAATTTATACCTGGCCCCCACGGTCGGTGGGCAAGGAAGACACAATGCTAGGGCCTTGAGGTGTGGCCCTAGGGACCTCATTCTGGGGGCTGTGAGAGGCAGGAGGGCTTGGCTAACAACAGAGGGCTGTGCCTCAGCTACATTCTGGCCAGCTGTCTCCTGCTGTGTCTAATAGAAAACTGTCTCCAGAGCCATGCCCAGGGAATGCCATAGCAGTGGGAACTTTCCACATTAAAACTGATGTTTACTATTCCTGCACAGCCAGCTCAGAGTGTGATGACTCCAAGAAGAGACTGGCTCACTCCTTGAATGTTGCTGGGCACAGGGGACACGGAGTATTTGGAAGGGCAGGGGTAGGCTTTCCCACAGCCTGGGCATCTCTGTCAAGAAGATGCAACTGTGACCCTTCTGAGCCCCAGGAACCTGGGAGGTGAGTGATGGGGCCCATTTTGAAGAAGAGGAGGGGTGGGGAGATAGCTCAGTAGAATAAGTGCTTGCCTGGCAAGCGCAAGGGCCTGAGTTCAATACCTGGTCCCACAAAAAAGAAGGAAAAAGAGAAGGAGAAGGAGAAGAAGAAACCTGGGAAACATGCTGCCCTTTCCAAACCACTATTCAGTGTCACCAGGAAGGAGCAGGCCTCCGAGGCAAGAAGGAAGCCAGGAAGACACCAGCACTGCAGTGTGCCAGACCCTGCTCGGAGCACTTCCTATGTATCAATAGCCCTCACCTTGTCTCTGGGGCAGAGGGGGGCAGGCACTGGTATCACTTACATTTCAAAGGTGAAAAGCTGTGCAGAGTGCTGACACCATGTGGCCAAGCAACATCAAGGGCTGAGGGTAGGATGCCTCCTGCCTGGGTCCCCAGACCCTCATGACCTGGAATGTGCAGCCCGGCTCCCTGCCCCGCATGTTCAGCTCTCCAGCCTTTGCTCCTGCCCTCCACACTCTTCAGCAGGAGGACCTGCCCACTCTGCCCCTTCCCATCTTCCAGAGCCAGTGCTAACACCCCCTACACAGAATGTGCCCTAATCTGGGGAATGTTACGCTTCTGCCTTTGCTTCTCAGGCCTTTCTGGGCCACCTTCTGCTGTCTGAAGGTAGATGGGGTGGTGGGAAGAGACTCCTCCTCCCTCTCTCTTGTCCCTAGAGCAACACAGTGACCCCTGGGCCCCATACCCAAACCCTCCTGGGCCCAAGATGCACCCAGAACCCACAGGAAGCACAGTACACTCCGTTGTGAACAAAGCTGGTGCTGGGTGGAGGCCACAGCCTGGGCAAGACCAAGGACAGGGGATGAGCACCCCCATCCCTCAACCAACTTCTAAGGCCCTGCCCTCTGTCCACGATCTGCTTCCCATGTGTCCTTGACAGCAGAGGGATCATCTGTACTCTCTTCTGAAGATCCTGTACAGAAGACCCTGAGGGGTCAGCAGATCTCCCTAAGTTTCCTTGTTTCTCATCCAAAGACAAACATCTGTGCAGTTTCGGGACCATCCCAGCCCTGGTTCCTGGGGCCCACCTCCCAGCCTGGCCTGTCCCTACCCTATCAGCCTAGAATAGGGTTTTGGTCACCAATACCCAAGCAAAATGTCCCTGCCCCAGAGTGGTTCTCGCCCCAAAGATGATTGGAAAATCCCAGCCAGGACCCAGTTTTCCACCCCCATCCCTAGAAGAGTTGGAAAACGAAAGAACATCCAAAGTCAACATTTCTCCAGAAGTCTGTGCCAGGACCAACTGCGCTGCTAAGAGCTGGGCCCTAAATTGAACCTGCTAGGGGTCCAGGTTCACAGCCACGCAGGCCCCTGGAAGAAGCAGGGAGTACAAGGGGAAGAAGGGTTCAGAAGGGATGCACCCCCAATGAGGGGTATAGGCTCTGGCCACGGCCTGCGGGTTGTCATCCTGGGGGTTGTAAGTAGTGACGTGTTTCTGGAAGTCAGGTGAATGGAGCCACAACACGAGCCTGGATTTCCCCAACACGACAGCATGGGCAGTGCGGTCACCTCGCGGTGACGTAACCGTCTGCCTTAACTGTCTGCCGGGCTGCTGGCCTGGATCCCGGAGGCCGTAACTCCACGCCCACCCCGCGGGGCACCGGGAGATGGCCTGGCCGGTTGGATGTTAGGAAGACGGTGTGGGAGGCACAGAGAGGGCGTCGCGGTCAGGCTCCTACGCGCAGTTACGCGTGGGCGCTGGCCGGAACCAGCACTCCTGCCCGCTCCGTGCCCTCGCTCTCCTGCTCCGGTGCCCAGAGCCCAGGCGGCCACCGCGCGGGACTAGCAGGATTTGGCCAGGGGCACAGCGTCTCCCGGGCACCATGTAGACGCTTGGCCCGACGCCCACAGGTGCCCGCTGCGCCGCCGGATTGCGACCCAGAGAAGGCGGCGCCAGGCATGGGATTCAGGGTGAAGGAGGCAGTCCTACCGCAGGTTCCGGGGAGCCAGGCAAGCCGGGGTGCAGGTCGCCGTTGAGCTCGTGTTCCTCGGTGCGCGAGTCCATGGTGCAGCCGCGGGACTCCTTCGTTCGGGCTTGAAAGCGCAGCGTCGCTTGCACCAGAGCCGGGGCCGTGCGCCCGCCACGCCTCTTCCATGCCAGCCACGCCTGCGCCGCGCCGCGCCGCGCCCTCCTGGCGCTCCGTCCTGACTCCTCCTCCACACCCCACCTCCGCCCCGTCACCGGAAGAGGGGGTGAGTGCTGGACACGCGCCCTCTGTGGCCAGCTCCGCAGCTGTGAAGCTGCAGGCTCTGGACGCGACGCTGAGCCTCAGTTTTATGCACTTTTAGTTTGTCTTGGGCGAGGCTCGTCCTGGCGGTGCAGGTGCCTCCAGCCCAGCCTCGCACGCTTGCTATGCACCAGCAGTGACTGAGTATTAACGGTCCTTAACAGGGGTCTGGGAACCGGGCTTCCTATTCGGAGCCACCACTTTCCTGGACAATGGGAGTACAAAGGTCTCCCCGACAGGTGGTGCTGGGGAGGAAGGTGGAGTGAGATAGAGGACAGTGCAGCTGGGTGTCCCGGAGGGAGGTAAGATCCGTGCTCCAGCCGGCCGGCCGCCTGGGCAAGCATTGCTCCCTGACTGCCAGCCTCGGCTCAATCAGCTTTTGTTTCCCAGGACGCCCTGGAACCTCTCCTGGGCATGGAAAGCCGGAGACAGGGAACATGGTGTTTGGGGGCCAAGTCGGGCTTCAGGAGCTTGAGGGGTGAAGGCCACAGGGGTGTCTTCCCTTCCCAACCTCACTCTAAACCCCGCTGCGGTTTAACATCTTCTTCCACGGGCTGCACCCCAGAATGTGCATTGTCTTTTGGTGTCTGCTGAGGGTTCTCCAAAGCCTCTTAAATAGGGAGCAGACACCTGAGCCCTGGTTTGGGGGGTGGGGTGGGGGAAGGGGCCCCAACTGCTACCCTCCAAGAGAGTGGGCTCAGGCAGGTAAGAGTGATATAAGAGAAAATATAACTCCCAACCTGCTCGATACCAGATGTACCAATTTTATGCACCCTGAAATGGAAGAATGAACTCTAAGGAACAATAGAGTTTAAAAGTAGTAAAAATTGGTTGAGAGATGGCTGCTGTGAGTCATGAGGGGACCTGAAAGTGAGTTGGCACCTGGATCATTTCTCTAGGAGTATTTTAGTATATGAGTTGCTGAAGCAAGAACATCTAGAAATATTTTACAAAACAAAATCACGAGATGGGTACAGTGTGGGTTAAACTTTAACCAAGCAATAAAGATTACAAAGATAGATGCTCAATAGCAAGGAGACTTGGAAAGAACGTTTTTCGGAAAGAATGCGTTTGGGTGCTCTGGTCACCCACTTGGTGACTGATGTCTACCTGGACTTTCCGGGACCAGGCAATTGTCTAATATAGTTCTAAGTTACTGCTTATTCCTTATGGAGGGATGTAGGCCTTTATATCTATCTTGAGTCCTAGCCTTCAGCAGAGGCACATCCAGCCACACCTCCGATACCTTTCTTTTTTCTCTTTTCCTTGAGAGTCCACTCCCCTTCTGACTATATATTAATTTCTATCTAATTTAGCTGCCTGTAATAGCTTCACATCCCTATGCCTGATGTTACCCATCTGTGCTTTCAGCAGGAGGCAGAAGTTTGGTGACGATCTTAGAAGCCTGATCTCTTCTTACCGTCCCATAAAGAAACTAAAGGTCTGACGTGGTACATGCGTATAATCCCAGAACTTGTATTCACAGAGGCAGGGGTAATGATAAGTTCTACCCAAGCCTGGGCATTTTAATAACTTAATGGGATTTGATCTCAAAATAAAAAAAGGCTGGGGATGTAGCTCAGTGAAACCCTGGGTTCAGTCATTAATGTTGGAAAGAAAGAAAAGAAAGAAAAAGAAAGAAAGGAAGGAAGGAAGGAAGGAAGGAAGGAAGGAAGGAAGGAAAGGTCAGAGAGGTGAGAGGTGGTGGGAACATCTTTACTCAGGATCTGGCTGGAGGCAGTGGAAGCTGCAATAGGCAGAGTTCTGCCTTGGGACCCCAGGGGACAGGCGGTGAATAGGAGGCCCCAGACCAGGTCTGTGAAGGGCATGGTGCCATCATGTCTCATCTTACAATGAGCCCAGCAAAGGCAGCATTCATTCCTCTCAGTGGATAGGGGATACTGAGGCACAGCTGGGGAGCACCAAGCTCAAGAAGCTATGCTCAGAACTCTGGGAAGTTTGTGCGGCCCCTCAGAAGTGCCCTGTCCCTCCACCTTCCCAGGCTGGACGCTGAAACCCAGGCTTGTCTCCCAGTGTGGTACCCACACTCATTCCCCTCCTCCCCCCTCTACTGTGGAAAGGACGAATTTGTAAGTGAAACCGAAGGCACAGAAAATGCAAGTCACTCGGGGGAATTTATCAGAAAATGGATCCTCACCCTGGGCTGGGCCCTGCTCCCAACTGCTGGCACATCTGCCACCTGTGCTGGGGAAAGGCTGAAGCAAGGAGGCAGGGAGAGTCTAACTGGACCCCCACTGGCGTGTAGTTGGGGCTGCTTTCTGGCCCTGATTCATCTTTCAGCTCTCTGCCCATTTGGGGGTTGAAGGGCTCATGGGAGCTACCTGAGAGGTCAGGGAAGTGTACCCTCATCACAGTCGCGCCCCCCCCCC
>PVKN010006930.1:0-27562 GCA_004027915.1 Capromys pilorides
GGGCCGGCGAGATGGTTCAGTGGTCTAAAGCGCCTGCTTAGGAGGGCTCAGGCAACTGCAGGGACTGCGGTTCGATCCCCGGCACCACATGCTGCGCCAGCGCCACCACCAGGGCAGGCTGAGCCAGCCACAAAATGAATAAAGAAACAAACAAACACAACAAGCAAACAAATAAATAAATAAAATAAAAATTAAAAAAAAAAAAAAAAAAAAAAAAAAAAAAAAAAAAAAAAAAAAAAAAAAAAAAAAAAAAAAAAAAAAAAAAAAAAAAAAAAAAAAAAAAAAAAAAAAAAAGAAGATAAAAATAAACATGTCACTTTTGATAATCATTTCTAGATCAATAGGTTAAAAAGAGGTGGGAAGATCTGAGTGCCAATCTATGTTGAGATTTAGAACATATTTCTTTAACATGTCTAGGCAAGCAGTAGCATTCCATTAAATACTGGCCCTGCTCTCAACTGACTCAAGTTTGGCAGTTAAGGCCCTTTTCTTTCTTTTCTAAAAAGCCATGGGCGCAGCGCATTTGCATACAAGTTTTAAAGCTTTGTTTGATGCAACAGTTTGCATCTGCAGGTCACAACAGCTTAAATTTCCCAGCTGTTGATTTCTGCTGTTCTCCCTCTTCTAAGCTTCCTTCCTTTTGCAACTATTTTCTGAAAATGTGACCACTCTGAGTTATGATCTGGATGTGGGACTGCGGATATGGCCCAGCAGTGTAGTGGCTGCCTGGCACATGTAAGATCGTGGGTGGGATTCCCCGTACAGAAAAAAAATCTGAGTGTGCATGAATTCCTTGACCCAAAAATGGTACTTTTGTTTTGTCCTGATTTATATTGGCTATTTTTATAGCACCATATGTAGCTTGTGCTAAGTTTTGTAGCTGTAGCAATTTTAAGGGAAAAGACAACATTAGAATTGTCTTTTCACTGACAAAATATGCAGTATTTATGAGGGCTGGCACTGCAACTTGTCTATTTTTTGTTACAAAAGTATTCTTTCTTTTGAGCTACTTTGGTGGTCAGGGTCTCTACTTATTAACCCTACATCTACGTTATTTGTTGTTCATTTTATTATTTTTGAACAATCTCTAAACAAGACAGCTAATAAATTCTTAACAGCTCCAATTGCATCACTCCCAGAGTCATGAAGTGAAATCACTCCTTAGGGGCCCGCGATGCTGACGCATTCACCACTTGTCCTGTAGGGGCTACCTAGGGTTCTGCACAGCCACATGAGAAGAAGCTGAGTGAGTACAGTCACGGTAGACCACTCGGGGGTCCCAGGATGAGTGTGTTCTGCCCAGCATGTTGATGGCTTTTCTGATTCTGCTCTCTCCGTTGTTCATTGGCTTGGACTTGTGTGAGAAGCTGCTTCCGTTCTGCTGTCCTCAGGTCAGTTTCTGGACTGAGACTGCCTAATCTTTTATTCTCTTGCATAGAAGCCTTCTCAGCATTATCCTTCCATGGATTTTATATCTGTTGAAGAGCAAGGTGACAGGAGCCTACCTGAGGCCTGGCCTCTCTTCACAGGGGAGTCTAGCAGGGGGTTTGCATTTCCCGCTGGACAGGGCTGTATTTTCCCACAGCCCTTTCCGGTGATCACCTTGTGGCTGGACCCCAGGTCAGCTGTGCCCAGACTCTCAGCAGTACTTATACACCATAACAGCAGTGACAGAAGTAAAGAGTGAAGTAGATAGATACTAGGAAATGGGAAGACAGATCTTTGGCAGAAGGAAAGGAGACCAAGAGATCAAGGAAGAGAAGAAGCAGCAGGATGGAGCTGTAAAATATAATTTAAGATGTTACATACATGTACGAGCTTCCCATGAGGAATGTAGTTATTATGAACTGTAGGTATACTAATGCAAAATGAAAAGTGGGATAGAAAAAGCCTCGTAGAAGTGATCTAGGCCTAATGGTCCTCTTCCTCCTAAGTATGTTCATGCTCCATTGCTGGAAACCCGTGCTAGGTTATTTAACAGATTTTGTAAATGTGATTGAGTTAATAACCTTAAAGGCAATCACTCAGGTGAACTCAATCTAAAAAAGAAAGTTGTGGTTCTTTAAAAGTTGAAGACTTTTCCAGCCTATGGTCATGAGGAGTGAAGAAAGAAGGTCCAGAGAGATTCTGTGTTGCTGGCGTTGCAGACAGAGAGGAGAACGTGAAGGAGAGGAGAACGTGAACGAGAGGTGAAGTCTCCCCTGAATGGTGGCGAAGACTAGGGCATGGGTTCTTCAAGCATTCAGAAAACTAAACCACTCAGTAAAGAGATCAGTATTGTTTTGTTGAGATTCACTTGCTTTTGAACTCAATTAGTGAAATAAACTTTCAATATTAAAGCCAAGAGAGTATATCTGGGAACAATTTCTCCATGAGACAGTTTTGATGGAAAAACTGTCAGTGGCTATGTAGAAAATAGTGTTGACATTAGTTTGATAATATAATGCTTAAATAACGCAATTTCATATTTCAAAAGATTCTAGGGTTAAAGACTGGGTCAGAATTATTTATCTTTAGTAAAACTGTTAGTTTTCTCTATATCGCATTGACATTTGTTTTCAGTAGTGATTATCACCTCTTCCAAATTACACTATACTATTATAATTTAAAGTTTCCCAATTAACAAGTTATATACTAAACTGGTTATAAGAGATTCTTCCCAGAGTTTTTGCAGGGAAAAGGCGATTTTTTTTTTCTTTTTGAAGATAATGACAAAATAAACTAACTCAACCTATAGTTCTGATATTCAGAGAAGCAGTTATGGTCTACTACCCCTGATAGAATCTAAGAAAAAAAAATATTCACAACTACACTCATCTCCACAATAAGAAGAGGTTCTAAATAGCCACAATTTGGTTTTCCTTATAGCTCGCAGGGAAATTGGGGACTTGAAGTTTACTTTATGTCAAGTTGAAGAATTGATATAGAGACAGATAACATTTTTTTAAATTTCTTTTTAATTCTTGTATCGCTGAGGGCAATACTTTGCTGTTTGCCCTGTCCCAGGTATACAAAGGCATACACAAGCTTGTAACATCATTAGCTACAGCAAATTTACTAGACAGCATAGCAAAGTAGGATTAACTAAAGATATATTTTAATACGAAAATGCTTTAAAATAACATGAGGTCAGTGACCATTTGACTGTACAATTCACTCATCAAAATATAAATGTCAGCTCTTGTGTGGGAATTATACTGAGTCTAAGCACAGCCCTATGCTTAGGAATGTATGGAATTCATCAGCTCCTCTCCAAGGGGGTGTACCTACAACTTCCAAAAGTACCCCAGATATTTGGTCAGAAATAAACTTAAGGCAGTCTTCCAAATGAATGTAAACTTTTCTGAAGTGGCCTTTCTAGGAAAATATTACAGCTGTGACTAGCCTGTGCCTAACTGGTGGTGCCACTGCATACTTTTAGTAGCACATTATCACACCATTTTGTAAAAAATAGCTTAAAAATCCTGCAATTATAAAAATGTCTGGGGTTCTTTTACTCTTAGACATATGGCAGGCACTTTCTGTTGACATTTCCGCAAATCCTAATTGTTTTCTGCTACTGTTAGTCTTGTCTTTAGCATCCATAGCTAGAATTGAGTTCCTAATACTGTGTGTTTCCTAAGTACTATGCTCATAGATTGAAAGATAATAATTTGCCTATGATTTGGCTAATGTAAATCTGAATTTAGAATTTATTTTAGCGATGTCTTTTCCTACAGAAGCATTTCAAATAAATAGTGCTGCTACATCTCAGTATGATGACATGTTTCTGTCCGTTACACCTTTTCCGAAGTGGTTTTCAGAGCATGGGAACTAACCTGACTACGCTGGAGGTGTGGGATGTAGGCCCCTATCAAAGTCCCCTGTGGCAACCAATTCATTTCATTTAATCTCCTTCTTAGCCTTATAATTGGCAGAGACCACCAAGTAATTATCTGGATTCATGTCCTTAAGCGTTGGAGATTTGCTCTGGATGGGGGATGTTTTGCCATCCACACGGGAGATCTGCAGCATCCGGCAAGGGTCGTGTTTCAATAAATACCCGGCGAAAGTTTCCCATCCGCCTCCCACACGCACCATGACATGTTTGTTGTGCAGCATCTGAAATGAAAGAGGAGGCAGAGTGTTACATTCTGAGAATCCTGGCGGCATCCGGAATGCACCCCCAGTTCTAGTGAAACCAGTGCTGATTGTCTCACATCTGCTCCCCACTGTTTTCGTGATTTATTGTAGGCGTTCAGCATGTACTTTTATGAGAGCAGCCTTGTCTTGGCCATCAAGTGGGTGTGGCATGAGCATCCCCAGCCCCGTGTGATGTGAGGCAGTGCCTCCGGTGGCTTCTCTCACATTTTCATCATAGCTTTCTCTCGTCACTGCCTCTGGTTCCTGCCTATTTCCTCAAATTAGTGCTTCATCCTTCCCACCAGGTTATTTCCTGCTCAGCCAGGGCTGGGAAGACCATGAGGATTGTGACGTGAACAGCCACGCCAGGTTGTGACACAGGAGGGTTAAAGATGCACTCAACCAGACTGAAATCCTCCCCAGGCTTTATCTGTGCCTTTCAGGACAGGATGCTTTTGGATAACTGAGCATTTATTTATGTTTTCCTTAGTGTTAAGCTTCCTAATTGCCTTAGAATACATTTCAAACCAAACCAAATCAAGCAAGCAAGGAAAAACAACTTACCTGTAGACCCAGGGGCCCTCCAGAGCTCCAGTGTAACAAAGTTGTACATTTAAAAGTGAACAATACGTGGTTCTTTTTAGCTTGTCAAAACATGCTAGAGTTGTGGAGATTTGCCATGGGAGGCCACAGAATATGAACTTAGCTTCTTTAAATATCAGAAAACTGAAGGAAGACTATGTCATAATCCCAAAGATCCTGCTCACCTGCTCTCCTGCCCATAATTTGGTGGCTGCGTAGTGCTGTAATCTAGGAAGCAGGTGAACTGAAAGTGGGACATGGGGAAGCCATTTTCACTGGAGAGCCTATAAAGTCCCATTGGTTTTCTCTCTTTCTTTGGTATCCAAAGCGGAACTCAGAACCTTGTGCTTGCCAGGCAGGCACTGTGCCTCTGAGCGACATCCCCAGCCCCTTTTCTCGCTCTTTGTGAGCCTGACATCTGGACTTTGTGGAATCCCATCCTAGGGGCATAGCTCGGGCTCATACCGCTTTCACTTAACCTTTGAGAACTGGAAGAAACATAGGGCCTTCTCTCCCTATGCCTGTAGCCACAAAACCTTGCATATGTGTTTTAGGTTTTCGCAGAATTTAATGTGTCTATCTACAGAATCAGACCAAATACCTTGTGTCATGGTTGAGAAGAAGCAGTGTTTAAAATAAATTAAAAAAATACTATTTAAACTGTTAGAATACAATAATGCCTAAAACTATTGGACCCAAGACATAACTATTGGTCATTCTAGGATTTTAAAATAGGAGGAAACTTAGCAAATATTTTTGGCTGGAGTCCTTTATTTTAGCCTGATAAGTTGCTCATGGAATACAGTCTCAGAAAGAACAACTGAAATAGGAAGTGCAGAGAAGGAGTTAGGGTTTTGCTTGCAGCTCCTTGGCCCCTCCTGGTCTGGCCAGGGTACCATGTTCCTGTGCGGATGAAGACTCTGAGGACCAGACGCTCATCTGATTTGCTTAGGCTGAGATTGCCTGACTCTAATCTAATGCTTTTCTCATGAGAGTCCTGGCTCACTCTAAATCACATGGTCAGTGTATCTTTGGTTCAGGAGTATATTCCTCTACCGTAAACATCAAATCCCTGGGACAGAAATAACAAAGGCAAGTAGTATATGCCCTGCCTCTATGCTGTACCAGAGGTAGCCTAGCTCATCACTGACATGCAAGCTTCCAAGCCTGCTAGCTATGTGTAAGTGTTCTAGGCATCCTCAGCAGAAAGAATGCACTGGGAATAAGCTGTTCCAGTAAGAGAACCACCAGGAAGAACAGTTTTGAAGTGATTAACTCTGGGAGACCGGATCAGAAACAAAAATACCTTCCAGCCCGGAGTATACTGATCATTTCGGCACTGTCTGCAGGGTTTTATTAATTTTTATTTTTATTTTAAATAAATTTTACTAGGGCCAGCCAGATAGCTTAGTGGATTAAATAAGTGCCTGCATAGGCAGATGCAATGACTAGGGTTTGATCCCCCATCATGCTGTGCCGGCCCCGCCCCTGGGGCTCTCTGAGACAGTGACTGAGACAGTGTGGGCGTGGTGTTGTGTCTGTAATCCCGGTGCCTGGGAGGCTGAAAACAGGAAGGATCACTACTAGTCTGATCTGTGTAGTGAGACTCTGAGCTAAATACATTGGAAAAAAAAAAAAAGCTGAATATATTTTATTTTTAGTTTAATTTTTTGTACTGTGCATAGTATCTATCTATAGTCATTGCACTGAACTATATCTTATAGCCCTTTTTACATTTTTTATTTTCTTCTTAATTTTTTTTATCTTGTTTTTCTGAAAAAAGGGTCTTGCTGTGTAGTTCGGGCTGGTCTTGAACTCAGTCACCCATGTTGCCTTAAACTCAATGGGATCCTCCTGCCCCAGCCTCCCAGCCTCCCAAGTGCTGGGATTATAGCCATACCTGTTTTTTGTTATTGCTGTTGTTTTGTTTTTGTTATTTTACCTATGAGAGCACCTTATGAATTCGCTAAATTGCCAAGGCTGAGCTTGAATTTGTGGTCCTCCAACCTCAGCCTCTCAGAGGCTGGGATTACAGGTTTGCACTACAATGACGAGTTTATATGCAGATTTTGTAATGAGTCTGCTGGGCCGTTAAGTGGATTCAACATAATCAGGCACTACTGCATGCGAATAGAACAGCAATTACATTTCTTCCCATCTGCTCCACATCCTTCCTAGGGAAGATAGAGACTTTAGTCCAATATTTTTTAAGCTTTCATTAGTTGGCGATTAGCAGAAAACACATTCATAATATATCTACGTTCATTTTTCTCCATGCTAAGTTGAGGCTAATGGGCCTAATTTTATTTCCATAAGTAGCTTCAATGTTCTGCAGCATGGCTTCGTCTTCTGAGAGTGCCTTTATAGAGAAAAACAGCAGAGAAGGCTTCTGCCATTCGCCCCCTGTAAGAGCTCTGCTGATTAAATGTGAGCTACCCAGATCCGCGCTGAGTAGGCGTGGCTCTTCTTGCCGTTTTCTTGTTTTGAAATCTGAGATATGGATTTCCTGTATTCCATTGTTTGTTTGGACTGAGCTCCGTAGGCGATCACTGCAGAGCTGTTTTTCTCCAAAGACTTAGACTGCATATCTATCTTCCCACTCTCAAATTTTTCAAGGAAGCCGTGCACACACAGTGTAACCATCACAAAACGAGGAGGGAGTTTTATTTTTCCTTTTAGAGACTGATGCAACTTCCTGTACAATATTTTCTCATGGCCTGCTTAAAGCATGGCTTCATTGGAGACCGAAAGATTGGGGTCTGGCTAGTATAAAAGCAGGAAGTTTTCTTTCTCCTCAAGGGTCCGGTCTCAGGCTTAAAATAGTGTGTTTTATCTTCCAAGTTTTTAAATATTTTGAAGCCTTTTTCCTGGGCCCACACACGGCTCTGAAACGTGGGTGCACATACATTTCTCCGAACTGTGAAATGCTTCTCTCAAGGATTGGAGCCAGCCCCAAGCTCCCATCCTTTTCTTATCCTAAGCTACATTACATACAGAAATAAATGCATACATAAATGCATTCACCCCTGTCACAAAGTGCTTACCTGAGGCAGCCTTTCCAAGGGCCTGACCTATAATCCATGTGCAAGCTTACTTATCAATAATACCTAACACAAAATGGGCCCGCTGCATCTTCAGGGACAGATATTTGTTCCATATTGAGGAGGAGTGATGAAGAAACCCATTTCCTTTCCTCATGATTCTATGTGGTCACCTCTGAGGGTTGAAAGGTTCTTAGGTTGACATCATTGGGCAACAGTTCCAGCATAAGGTTAAGATATTAAGGTCATAAAGACTTCCTTATTGGAGAGATTTAATTCCATGCTTTTATTTTATTTTATACTTTGGGCTCAATCTCAAAAAAAAATAAGTGTAATACCCACTCTATCTCCATGAACAAAACCTCTACTGTTTAACCTAAAAGCTAATTAATGTCCCGTGGGCCAAGCAAGTCACTGCTTACTTCCCCCTCACTTTGTGACACTTGCAGAAGGGCACAGCTGATGCAGAAGGCAGATTTTCCTCTTGCTCTAAGAATTCAACCTGTTCTAGAGACTTAAGAGATTTGTAGTATTAGGACCATGGCCACCACTTAATCCTCTTATTTTATATTTAGTTTGTTCCGTTCCATGTTTTCTTCTTCCCATCCTCAAATACGCTTCTTGTCTGCACTCTAGCTCACCTGCTGACTGATCTCTCCAGCTTCATCAAGCCTCCTTCCTCTGTCTTGATACCCCTGCAGGTAACTGACGCAAATCTGCTTCAGTCCATTCCCTTTCTCCTCTCAAAAACAAGTCCAAGTACAATTTCTCCAGACCATCGCAACCCCATTCTGTTTCATTCTTGCTCGTGTACCTTTTTCGGATATCTGAGCTTCTTAAGTGACCCTGGTGCCTGACATCCTGTCTTCTCAGTTGCTATGCAGACCCACAATGCACTTGGCTCCTGTGTTCTACCTCCTAACTGAACCCATGGAGAAAAGGCAACAGGGCTCTTTGATGCCCCAAATCCAACATATGGCCTCTACTGCTTGGCTGTCAGCAGAACTTCAGATAGTATTTGACTGCCCCCTCTTTATGCTGTACTCCTTGACTACCTATGATGAGACTCTTCTTTCTGGATGACATGCAACCTAATTTGTTGCTCTGTCTTTGCCTTCTTCATAAGATCCATTTATTTTATCTTTCCCAGTTTTGTTGTTTCAAAGGATTGTGAGCACAGAATCTATCTGTACCCTGTGATCTTATGTTTTTTACTACCATTTACCTTTTTCTCTCAACTTTCAAGGGTTTCAGAATGCAAACTTCCCCTGGGCCACTATCTTCCACTAGATACCCCGCCCCAATACTTTTTTTAGTAGGTGTGGCAGCTTGGGCTTTCTCTATAATTAGATACCAAACACATACATTTATTTCTAAGCTTTTCAGGGTCTTTGATATCATTGCTGCTATTTAATTCTTCCTTCCCCCAAGCTACTGTAAGGGTGTTCTTGCCTCTGGCGTTGCCCCTCTGGTTCATTCAGTGAGCAGTCTCCAATGCAAACTTGATCTGACTGCTTTCTAGCTCAGTAACTTCATTAGTCATGTCTCTCCCGTAGGCTGAGAGTCAAGTTTCTTTATTTGCATGTACTATTTACCAAGCCAACTTTGCCAGTCTTATAAGCCTTTCTTTGAGCTCTGGGTCTCATAAATTCTTTTAGTTTTGTTCTCCTGGGTAACATCTATTTCCTTTCAGACACTTGCACAATAGTTCTTAAATATGGAATATCATTTCTACTACACCTTCCCTCCTTACAAAGACACCAAGTTATCACTGCCATCTGCAAGGTCTGCCCGGATCACGGCCTTCACTGACACCCTGGCGGGTGGTGTTCACACCCAGGTTCCCTGTTGTGCTTGCTCGTCCTGCTGCACTGGAGCTGCAGGCTTGTCTCTGGGTTCCTTTTCCCAATCATGTGCATAAGTTCTCCAAAGAGCAGGACAGCGCATTTCTCATGGTGGCAACCTCACTTGCCTAAACCCGGAACACTGTCAAAATTGCAATCACGTGGCCTCGCCTTCACGTACACTTTCACGGGCCACGCTTGCTCTGCCTCACTCATAACCTCTCCGTCCGTACCACACCCATTTCAGAGATATGAAAACTCAGGCCTGGAGAAGCAGGAGAACTTGCAGAAGCTGCCCAAGGAAATGTGAGCAGAACTGGAATGAGAACCTCTGCTCCCATCTACTCTGCGAGGTGCTCAGATTGGAATTTTCATATGCACTTAGTTACTTACCAGTCCGTGCACAGACAAAACATCAGTGGTACAGGCAGAGCAGCAAGTACCTTGAGCAGCTTAGCAGTGCTCATGTAAAATGGCTTACAGAGTCATATCCTAATGCTGAACTGCACTGTACAAGATGATCTCACAGAGGCCCCGATTACTTCAGCAAGCAAACTTGTATAGCAGGATGGCATGGAGCTACAGCTCATAGTTGCCACGCATGGTGGCTGACATTGATGTGCTCAGCATATATCTTATTGCTCTTCGTCTGTCTCCTTCACAGTGTTCTATTCTTTTATTACAAAAGGTCATCCCTCTTGAACAGGAGCATCCATGCAAAGATCAGTGGAAGATTCACGAGTGAGCACTTAATTTACTCGTTCGTTGCATTTACTCTTAAGGCCAAGTTTAGAATGGCCACAAATGGCCACCACAGTGTGTATCACAGGTAGGGTCAGCCAAGCTTTGTGTCTTTCTGCAGTCTGATGCAGGACTCACAGTGCTTCCCACCACAGCAGAGGGGTGGAGGTCCGTGGCTGATTTAGGCAATGTTTCTCAACACTGAAGGGAGAAAAAACAACCCAAACCCAATTCATCCTTCTTCCCAGGGACCTTAATGAAATTCTATAAGCATTTGCTGGAGCCTTTTAAACACTGCCAACACTGTTACTTTCCAAGCCTGTGAGTGACACGCACTCTTTACCCAGACTAAAGAATCCATGTGCCTCACGGTTGTGTTTTTTAAAAAGATAATTGAAGCAATGAGCGCATATTTTCATTCTTATCAAGGGTGTTTTGCTTTATGATTTTGTCCTGTTGAGCTGCTTAAAATTGCACTATTGGCTGGGCTTCATGGTGCACCCCTGTAATCCTAGCACTCGGGAGGCTGAGGCAAGAGGATTGCTGCAAGTTCAAGGCCAGTTTGGGCTGCTTCGTGAGTTCAAACCTAGACTCGTGAACACAAGTTCAAACCTTTCACTTATGTGAAAGTACACACAAGATCAATCCTTTAATCATGTTGCTTGAAAGGCAAACTGGAGCCATATTCTGTATAGGTTATGAGGAGCACAGGAGGAAAAAAAAAATGTTCTGTTGTTTTTTTTTCTTGGAAATTTTAATTAGCATTTAGAAACAGAAAAATCTCAACTTACTTTGCACTGGGAACAAAAACTGGGATTTATATAGCTCACAGGAAAGGATGCATTTTGTCGTCTGAAGCAAAACGCTCCCTCGCTGGTGCAGGGATGCTGATCTGGATTTGTCATTGGTGCCGGTTCACTGAGGTGAACACACTGCGCACGGCTGAGCTCTGCAGCCTCAGCACCAGCCAGGCAGCAGCCAGCAGAACTGGGGAGACTTTCTGCAGAACAATGCCTCCCCGATTCACACTTACATCTGATGGCTTTGTGTACCAAAGTCCCCTGCAGCGATCTGCCTTACGCCTGGCTCTGTCCCAAAGCATCATTCCTATGCCAGCTTCAGGTGCCTTTGCTGTGCCAGGCTCCACTGGGACACCTGGTCATTCTGGCTCGAATTTCCAAGGTGGCTTTAAAAGTCAAGGGCAGCGGGAGCACCTCATGTCCTTGGACACCGATGTCACTGTACTCCGCGCTGCAGCAGCCCTTCAGCAGGATGCCTGCCTCTGTCCCCCACCCCTGGCACAAATCCTGCAAGGCCTTTAAGAAGGCAATGCCAGCCCTGCTGCAGCCTTAGTTACAAACCTCTTAGTGATTCGCCTCTGTCCGCAGCTTATCAGCCATTCGTACCTTAATGACTTCGGCTACTTCGTACTTCGTACCCAGACTTCGGCTACTCATTCTTCTTCAGCAAAGAAAATCACAGTTATCCCGATGCTGGAAAGTGCTGCTGTGTGGGTCAGAATCAGCACCCCAGGGAGGGCAGAAGCATGTATCTTGGGCAGCTTTGCAGACATTTTAGTACCTTCTCTGCTGTCCTTTCCACATTGGAATACTAATGCCTCCCAATTAGAGCTAAAAATAACTCATTTAATAAACACCTTAGAGTTTCGCTCCTACTGCCCTTCCCCACATCCTTTCTCCCTGTGTCAGAGGGGAATCTTGCTGGTGCACTGTGTCCCTCCCTGCCTTTGCCCAACACCACTCGCCCCTGGACCTGTGCAGCAAATATTGTGGGCCCCTGAGGTCTCCAGGAAGCCTCACACCTTCCCCCACACCCAACGGTACGGTGGTTCCACAGACTCCAACTGAAGTAATGGGAATCATTTTCGTTGACCACTCTGCAGATATCTGAGTGATGGGTAAGCCTATTCTTTGCAAAATTTCAGACCCTGGGTCTTTCACAGTGCCAAACACAAAATGCTTACTAAATGCTTTACAAATGAATGTCAAGTGAACAAATGCTCATTAAAGGAAACAAAAAAATTAATACCAGTGCCCCATCCTAGCAGAAGTGGCTAACATCTACCTGTATCACGGAGGAGAGGGAGAGTAAAATAATGATATTATTGAGAAACAGTTGTGCCTCTGAAAATCAGGTGCGAATGACAAGTTACATCACTAATCTCCGCTTGAAGAATTTCTGAGGCAGAAACTCTCTTTGGGGTCAAAAATAAAGCTCTGACAGAGGTCACCTAGGAAAGTGGGAAACTGTATGTTGAACGAATGGAGAAATGGACAGAAGGAAAGAGGATGTGGAGAAAAGGCTGCAGAAAGAAAGCATCTTGAGAGAGTCCAGAGTGGAGTCCACTGTTCTGTATGACCTTCCTTCACAAAAGCTCTTTTTGGTTCAGTACAACATTTTAAAGGCTCACCACAGTGAAACTTGTAAACCTTTTGCCTCTTTCCATGCTTGAGGGTGCAGGTCCCTCAGCACAACTGTGCCTCTCACTGAGCCCTACCCCACTCTGTGGACCACAGGGGCTCATGTTCCCTCCCAGTCCTTTAAGTGCGATGCACAGGAACCATTGTTTCAGTGTCCACTGTGTCTGCCCATACTGCGGGGAGGAGACCCCACCTGTACTGAGCTCAGCTCAGCCTCCTGGGGTATCGAGTGCTACCCAGCGCCTCCTTGTCACCCAGCTCCCTGCCTGTTTTCACAAGCCATCATAAGTTGAGCAAACATATTGTTTTTAGAACGCAGAAATCTGCTCTCCAGAGGCAGAATGTTAAATTAATTTATAGGGCAACAGACTCCATCATTGTCTGATATTATTCTAAAATGGCATATGCTCCAAATGGGGCATCTGGGAATTTAGCTCTCTGCCTAAGGTACCCTGACACATGGGGGAGAGACAGCAGGTGTTCAGTGGGAGCTTGCCATGTTGCCGGCTTGATGCCAGCATTTTCAAGATGAAAAATGAGTTTATTGGTTAGTCGGGTAAACCGAGGCACTGCTAACAGTCCATGACATTCAAAGGCTCCTTGGCTGAAGGCAGAGAATTTAGCTCCATTTCTTCAGCTAAGAGATATAAATCATTAATCACAGCCCGAATAAGGAAGCTTCTGAAATGAGCACTTTATTTTTGCGAGGAACTGGGGATTGAACTCAGGCCTTGGGCTTGCCAAGCCTTGTGCTTATTCTACTGAGCTATCTCCCTAGCCCTAGCCCTATATTATTTACTAGGATTTTCATGTTTATTTCATTTTAGCCTCCCAATGGTCTCTTAGTTTATTCGATAAATCTTGAAAATGATGAAGCATCATTTTTTTTGTCCTTGCCAAAATGCTTCACTGTAGGCCCATGAAGTAACTGTACAAGCCTAATATATTTGTTACATCTCTGGGTCTCGGTTTCTCCTGTGCAAAATAATAACCACAGTAATTCCTAGCACCTAGATGCAATGCAAAAAAGATGGGAACCTACATAAGCAGGGAACACAATGTCCAGGATGCGGAGTGTGTTCCTTAGTAGCTTGATGCTGTTATTACTAGATAATAATATTAATATTGTCATGATGCCACTGCTTCTGATTATCCCAGGGCCCTTCCCGATTTTATTTCCATTAATCCTTCATGCAACTCCAAGTGATTTGCATTACTGTTCATGTTTACATATGAGGAAAATAGGAGCCTAGAAAAGTGCAGGATTACACAGGTAGAAAGAAACAAAGCTTAGAGTCAAGCCAGGGGCTCTCAGAACCCAAGGACAAGGCTCATAATCATTCCCTATACACCACAAAGGGCCTTGTCCTTGGTTTATGTTTGCCACGGCCCTACACAGACAGTACCTCTTTTTTCCAGGCATGCATACTGCCATTTTGTGGTGTTCGGAGTGATGACCACATTGCCCTGAATGTACCCGAACAAGAACAAAGAAGTTACTTTATCGCAACATCCTAAGCACTTCTTTAGATAGGAACCTCACTGTTGGACCTATAAAAACAAGTAGAATGGGAATTTACCCATAGTGTTTTGCTCTGGGCCCCACATTGCATAAAGAAGCCATTTGAAGACTAAGGCAGCCTGAAAAGCCTTCTTGCTTCATTTCCTCCTTTTCCATTTCCTGTCACAGCCATGCAGAGGATTAGCATGGTGGCCCTGGTTTGCCATTCTCTGAATGGGGCCTGGAGGCTCAGAGAAGGTAAGTGGGAGCTCGGACACACAGCACGCTAGTCTTCTAATGACCAGTGACATGTGTGATTCAGTATTTTTTTTTTTTATGATTCAGTTTTATGTCATTCACGAAGAGGACTTTCCAAGCCCTCCTCGGAGGGGTGAAGGCACGTGGTGCTCTAAGGCGTGAGTCATTTCCCCAGCGTGCGGAGGGCCTGAGTCAGAAATGTTCTGACGACCAGCACTAGAGAGAAAGCAGCTCCTGGGAGAAGCTGGCACCCGAGGCTCCCTCCCGACAAACGACTCCAGGCCCTCCTTTAGGGGAACAAAATGAGAGGAGCGGCTAGCGGGTGGCGCCTGACCACTGACCACTGACCACTGACAAGCAGCCGCGTGCACACTGGCCTGGAAGATGCGTGGCAGCGCTCGTCCCTGCCTGGGAACCCTCAGCCCCTGTGCGGCCTCCGAGGCCCCAGCTCCACACCAAATGGCACTGAGAAGGCTGGGCTGCAGTCAGTCGCAGGGGCCGCGCCATTCGGGCAGAGAGACGGAGAGCTCCTCAGGGATACTTCGCAAGCAGCCCGCACCGTGGAGGCCTAAGGTGCAAAGCTCTGGTGCGAGGGGAGAAGGCCCGCGAGGAGGAGCAGGATCCGCTGCTGCTTCCTGCACAGCGCAGGCAGGGCTCCCCCGCAGCAGCCACCCAGTGGGATCAAGAAGGGAGCCAGGCTCCGAGGCAGAGCAGAATCCGCACGCCAGATGTTTTGCAAAAATGATTACTCTGCCCATAATTTTAACGTATCATTAGATTTCTCGATTCATTCGAAATGAAAATTTGAATATTTCTAGAAGCCCTTACTTCTTTAAACTGAAAAAAAAAAAAAAAAAAAAGTGAAAACGTGCATCCCGTTCTGTCCAGAGCCCCAGTCAAATGATAAGTAATGAATAAAATGTTAGAAACCCACAGAACCAAAAGAAATAGGAAGAGGGAACGGCGGGCACAGACGTCAGCATGGCTTTAGAGTACAGAGTGTGAGTGAGTTGGGATTACGGCTGTGAGAGGAGCCAAGTCTGAAACAGGGCCCTGGAGACAGCTCGGCGGTCTAAGCCGCTGTCTGACAAGCACAAGGACCGCAGTTCAATCTCTAGTATCGCAGGGACCAGAGTTCAGCACCACACGCTGAGTCAGCCACTGAAATGGACTCTGTAATCCCAGCACGAGGGAGGCTGAGACAGGAGGATCTCTACGAGTCCGAGCTATGTGCTGAAACCCTGTACCATAAATACATAAAGTCTGCAGCAAAAAAAAAAAAACTACCTAAAATAAGCTACTACATCAAACCTTGAAGCTACAGAAGAATTAGATTTAAGAGACACTGGATGTCTTTGTTGGGTGAGGGACAAACCCGTCACTGTAAAGAGCACACATCAGCCTAAGGGTCACTGGGTTGCTCCTCGTTACTCTACGCCTCCCCTTGACCATGACAGATGTACTCCGTCAGGGACTGTCCCCTGCCACCTCTGGCTGAAGTTCGCCCTGCCGCTCTCCTGGGAATAAGCCCTGTGCGCTGCGCTTACCCGGCTTGTGTGGTCAGGTCCGGCCACTGTGCTCTGCACGGGCTCTGGGTGGGGCCGTCTCGCTGTTCTCTGTGCTCTTTCTTGAGCACTAGGCGCTCCAGGCCCTCCGTGCCCTGCGTGTGCTGCGCTTTCCTTCGGCAGCCGTGTCCTCCAGAGAGCTGCAGGCTGACTCTTCATTTCTCCCTGACCTCCTTAACGCTTCATCTTCTCAAAAGGCCTAAGGCAACCACGCCTTTGAAATCACAGTCTAGGGCCAGGGAGATAGGTCGGTGGCACAAGTGCCTGTCTGGCAAGCGCAAGGTCGTGAGTTTGAACCCCAGTCCCGCAAAAAAAAAAAAAAAAAAAAAAAAGAAATCACAGTCTCTCCTGGCACTCCTAGGATCCCTTGCGAGCCACAACTTTTCCTTCTGCACCCCTTTTCAGCATCTGCCACTTACTGACATGAGTTTTATTTAATGGTTGTATAGATTTTTATTAATGTTGGCTAATCATGCGTAAATAGCATTGCTAGATTTCATGTGTATAAACGTGGGAAATCCAAATAGATTTGAATTTCATACAAAAAACATATTTTCTTGGGGCCAGGAAAGTAGTGCGGTGGTCTAAGTGCCTGCCTGGCATGCGCAGCGACTCATGTTTGATCCCTGGTACCATGCGCTTTACTGGCCCTGTGCCAAGCTGGCCACTGGCATAGCGGTGCACACCCATAATCCCAGCTCTGGGGAGGCCAAGACGGAGGATTAGTACAAGTCTGAGCTACATAGTGAGACCCGATAGCAAATAAATAAGTACGTAAATAATTATTTAAAGATACGTTTTCTTTAGTCTTTCCTACACAATATTTAGAATATGCTCACACTAAAAAGTACTTGCTGCTTCTCTTTCATTTTAATACAGCCTGAAACTCTGTACTGTATTTGAAGACTCTTCTCCCCTCATACACACACACAACACTGAGTTGTGGATCACCTGGTTTGTTCCCGGTATGTCCTTGATTCCTAAAATGCTGCTTGCTTCAGAGCAGATGCTGAATAAATACACGTTGACTCTATGAGTGAGAGCACATTTCGTCTTCAGGGAGTTCTAAGAAGGGAGCGAGGAACCCACAGCAGATTGTCGCTCAGGACACAGAGGGCCCCATGGAAGGCCAAGCTGAGCAGTTCGGGGTGACACAGTGAGGAGTGTGAGCACTGAGGGGCCAGAAAGGAAGCCAGTGTCTTCCTGTGACACTAGGATAGGAGATGTGATTATCACAAGACCAGGAAAGGGCTGCTTGGATGACTTAGATTCTATTTAGAACAACAAAATGAAATATTACTTACATCAAGGAAAATGGGTTGCTTCAAATGGCAAATGGTCCACTCAGGAGTTCTGGGGACTACCGTAGAGTAAAGGCACAGTGGTGAATGGACAGACACGATCCCGTGACACGACAGAAGGTACGGAGGCAACAAGAAGAGGGGGCAGAGGCAGGGCTGGCAGACTGCAGGGGAGACGTCGGGGACGCATCCGCACCTCCCTGCTTCCCCTATGCTGGGTCACGGTTACATCACAGCAACTGGCTATGACAGACTGATACAGACACTTCTAGACAAATAATAGAAAAGATGGCAGCCACAGGCAAAACTAGCTGCTTGTGGACCGAAGCCAGGAGACAGACAGTGGTGAGGAGGGTGGAGGTGCCCTGCTCTTTTGTCTAGTCCTATAGCATCAGTTTTAAAACAATGCTTATGTATATTTTTACAAATATTTAAATTGACAATGCCCAGCTTTGTTAATTAAGAAAATCAGAGCGAAAAGGGAGAAATAGGTTTTCAAAGCATCTACATAGAAAAAAACAAACAAACTAGTTTTTATCAGGAAGGTGGCCTCATTACTATGCAAGCCTGGTTCTCCTGGGCAGCAGCCACCTGGCTCTCACGTACTGGATGTTATGAAGATGAGGCTTTGCCTGAAATCACTTCAAAACCGATGATGCTATTTTCTCCCCTGTAGCACACTTCAGGAGTAGCAGGAAACGGGAGAGTATTCTGACCTTCTATACTCAGTGGTCACCTAATTCCATTTCTTTCATAACAGTTAAATAGCAATGTATAGTTGTAAAATCCTTTCCTACACCATTTCATTTAAAAATATTTTCCTATTGTGCATTATTGAACTTTTCCCCATCCTCAGACAAAACGTGTAGTGTTCACAGATAAATATATGATCTGATCCTCACATTTGTATTCCCTTTTTCACAAGATGCATCGTACTCTCCAGTAATCATATACTTAACATTTCAGGAAATGTTCCACACTTCCTATAGCTCCACCAAGGTGTTCTCAGTAATCCTAACTTGCCTGAACTCTTTTCCAGATGCACAGGGACCCATTTTCTGTGTCCCATCACTCTGGGTTTCTCAGCTATTTCAAGCCCACATTATACTGATCGGTAACTTATTTCAAAGATTTTATCATGAGATGGTTTCCATGTGATTTAACCATTTTATAAACACGGAAAAATATAAACCAATGTTATGGATTAATATATGTATAAAATCACTTCCGCATGGGTACCTGGCCTTATAATCACTTGTTTTCTTTTTCTGTACAGGTAGGATTTTTACTACATTTAAAGAGGTTGACCTATTCTGAATCAAACATCTTTCCTGACTATTCAGTCCAGCGGTTCACTTTGCTGTGTGAGTAGGCGAAGCTTGAAGTTCTCATGTCACTAGAGCTCCTTAGAGGTGACGCACAGAGGTACAGAGCCCAGCACCCACTGTGCTGGTCCACTTTGCCTTCCACTATGGCCCCAGACTGGCCGCTACATGAGCCTACTGTTTAGTGAAGGTCTCTACAGGGAGGGCGACACAAATTCTGTTTATAAAGGCCACACATAACTAATGCCCTAGGAAAGTTTGGTCAAAAACTGCTTGCTGAAATCTACCTCATTTTCAGACAAACTTCCAAAGGTTTCTAAGCTGGCTTTCTTTGTCCTGAAATCTAATTTTAGTCTCAAAAACTTTGTAGTTCTTTTCCTTCTAAATTTTACTCTAAAATTTCAGCAGTAGAGATTGGGCATGGTAGTTCATGCCTCTAACCCAGCTCTTGGGAGGCTGTAAAAAGGAGGATCACTTCGAGTCCCATTGAGTAGTGAGACTCTGAACACCCTGTAAATCCCACCCCCACCCCCACACCCCAAAAAACAGGAAAAAAATAAAACTTCAGCAGCCAATTTTTGTTTTTGTGTTTCCACAATTTTATTCCTCTGTCCTCTCTTTTCTCTAATTTTTCCATGGTTTTCTAAAATCTTTCATGTGTGGATTGGCATGTGCAGACACATGTACATGTATGCTACATACAAACATAGCTAGAGAGACAATTTATATACCTAGCTCATCTGATATAAACAAATACACATCCATCCTCATTTCTCAGTGCACTTTGCTTCCACTATTGTTAAAGGGAGTGGTCTTATTTATTTGTCTAAGCAGACAGACTAATACAGTCCAGACACAAACAGCTGGGCTATTTTCTGCTTGTTTTGTTCGCTTCTCTCAAGTGGTAGCATTTTCTTAGGACAATATTTCTGGTACAAATCCTCAGACATGTGGTTCCCTGGACACTACCCTTTCTGTGCCCAACACACCACTACATGTAGCATGTTCTCTTTGCACAAATACCCTCAGACATCACAGGGACTCCGTTGTATACCTGCGTCTATATCAGGGAGAACGCAGATTTTTCATAAATATCTGTCTGTGTCCCTTCCTTTGACGTTAATTATATGGAAGGAAGAGAAAAAGTTCTCTCATCACTGACAAGTCTAACCTCATTCTTTACATCCAATTCAGTTAAAATTCCAGCAATGTGCTCACCTACTTAACGGGCTTACATATGGATGCATCCCTGCTTGATAACAGAAATGTCACCACTGTTGTCCCTAGGGTGCCATCCCCTTATCTGTTTTTCCTTCCATTTTTTCCAGTGTCCTCTGTTCCCTGCTTTACATCTCTTACGGCCACCCAAAGTGCTTTTCTTTCACCTTGTGATTCATAACCTCTTGTGTCTATGTGAACAGCAGAACTAAAATAAAAAGTTTGTAATTATTGTTAAAATCAGATTAGTGGTTTCCCCAATCTAAGATCCCTACTTCCTTCCTTGTGCATATTGATTTTTTTCTATAACATTAAAAAAAAAAAAAACAAAATAATTTCTTGGTACAGGGTCTTGCTACAAAGCTCAGACTCATAGTGATCCTCCCATCGCAACCTCCCCAGTGCTGGGATTCCAGAGGTGCACCACCACACCCAGTTTCGGTACCTGGCTCAGTGCAGCAGTATGTTCTACGATTACTCTATAATACTTAATAGAAATGGTGGTTCCATCATTTGCCTATTATCTCCCCCAAATTACTGTCAAAACTAGAAGTGCCAGCCTTGAAGAGCTCTAAGGTCAGCCCGCTGAGACAAACCATTCACTCACGCTTACCAAGATGAGGTCTTTAAACCTCGTGCCCCCTTGAAGGCTTACTCATCTCTCCTTGCCTAGGTGCCATCTGGAGACAGCTCCTTCTCCTCAGTGTCATTTCTACCCCTTCAAACAGTTCCATAGGAGTCCCGTCTTGCAATCTTCTAGCAGCTGATATATTTGCTTGCCGGTCTCAAACCCACCACCCTTTTGCCTTTGTTTCTCTTGCCCTGTATGAGGTCTTTGAGAAGAAGATTGAATTTTGCCTGATCCAAGACTGGGCATGGTGGCACATGCCTGTAATAATCCCAGCTCTTGGGAGGCTGTAAATAGGCAGATCACTACAAGTCTGATGTAGTAGTGAGACCCTGAACACCCTGTAGACCCTGCCCTAAAAATACAAAAAAAAAAAAAAGTCTGATCCCTGTTTCTTTTAATCTGGAGTCTGTATGACCCTGCTATAGCTATTTCTGTTAGTTTCTTTGGCTTTGTAGGGGGTTTATTGTTATCTGTGCTCCGAATGTTATTTTTATTTCTTCTCTGAAGTTTATTTTTATCGGCTGTTTTATTTTCAATTTTCTTTGATACTTTGAAGCAAAAAAAGGTCTTCCCCACACATGTCATTTTAGACTTCTTTGTATTTAAAGCATTCTTAATCATCTCCCACACATCCTTCTTTGCCAGCCTTTGTCTGACAAACACTGGAAAAGCATGCTAAGAAGGCTTATGAGCCTAGTCTTGGAAGGAAAAATGGGCTTGTGAAAGTGTCTTGAAATAAACGATCCAAGTCTCCAAGAAAAGTAGAATTCTGTTAGGTAAACAGACAGAAAGTTACCACAGGACAAGGGCGAGGCATATGCAGCTAGAAGGTGATGGAAAGTATCCCAGTCTGCATAATGCTGGATGGACTGCCTTTCACACAGTAGAATGTGGAGGAATGAGGAGGGATTGTAAGGAGACAGACAGAGTACTACAGATGACCTTGAGCACCTCATCATGGACATGGGTTACGGAAGGTCACTGATGGGCTGTAAGCAAAGAATTTTCATCACTCATGTTCTATTATATAGGGTCCTTTAGTAGAGCCCCAGAGAAGTCAAGTTGAAACAAGAGAGATTAGGTCAACAGCTTTTACGGGAAAAATAGAGAATGGGTGAGTGGCTGAGGCTTGAGCTAAGAGAGATGAGCATGTTGAAGAGAACTTTCTGAGGCACCCTCACCTTCGAGAATCTGCACGCATCAATCCCCCCGTCAGTCTTCCAGTCTTTTGCTGGTCTTAGAGAAAAGACATAAAACATGGAGCATTATGTTTCAACTCCTCACTTTAAAAGGTCCTTTAGGTCAGTTTTGTAGGATCCAAGCATTTGAAACTGTTCTTGGGATAAGCTCAAAAATAAGTCAGGCAGGAATACAGGAAGGCTTGAGGACTGCCTCAGACAAGACTTTGGACAAGGGAAGGGCTAAATGGGCTGAGAACAAGACGGATCAGCTGATAATCCAACACAGGATGAGGAGTTACCAGGCCCAGCAGGCTTGAATTTCTCTTAAATCAGTTGCATAATTCTTTCTTTCTTTCTTTCTTTCTTTCTTTCTTTCTTTCTTTCTTTCTTTCTTTCTTTCTTTCTTTCTTCTGATATAGAGTCTTGCTATGCAGTTCAGACTCATAACGATCCTCCTGTCTCAGCCTCCCTAGTGCTGGGATTACACAGGTGTGCACCACCACATCCGAGCCAGCACCACATGTTGTACAGGGGATCTAACTCAGGGCCTTGCCCTTGCCAGGAGGCACTTATGCCACCAGCTATCTCGCCGCCCAGTTCCACAATTTCCTATTCCCATCACATGGTACCAGGTCCATGTTCTCTTGCCTGAATGAAGCTAAGCATCTCCCGATGGATCTGCCTGGGCACAGTAGGCCGAGCTACCTTTCACTGGAAAATCTTCAACACACACATCCTACATCCTTTAAAACACAGCAACACAATATTTTCTCTTCCCCATTTACACCAATCTCATCCCCACCTGATGCATCAGACAAACTACATTACTTACTATTTCCTGAATGGTGTAATTAAAAAAAAATAGAATATGTTCTTCCTGATGATATATAGGAAGTTGCTAAAGCCTATTTATTTCATGGATATTTTCACAGTTTTCACATCTGAATACCCAAATTAGAGGCGATTTGTCCCTTGTGAATAATTCCCTTGTAATTTTCAGAAAATTTTCTATAATTATTTGCTTCTCTTCTTAAAATAAGGACTGAAAGAGAAAAATGAATGTATCATAAGCAGGAGTCTTACTGACTATCTTATTCTCTGTAACACCAACCTTAGACTCGTAATCTCAATTCATCCTTTCAAAGATACTAATCTAACAGATAATATATTGGCCACTAGTTAAAACATGTACAATAGATCTGACACTTTCCTGTCTTCAGGAAGCTTAGAAGTCTATTAAATAAATAGATACTGAACAAGTAGATACAACTACAATGAACATCAATAAGCTCAACTCCAGGAAGCTGAGGGGTCAAAGAGGCATGCTTCGTCATGCAGCTTAGGTCCACCCGCTCATCTCCTTGTGCCTCTACTCTAGAGCCAGAGAACTGGAAAAATCTGCGTCCTCAGCTCTTTGGAGCCTGGAGCGCAGGAGTCTAGCGACGCATGCCCTGTTAGATGTCAGACCAAAGCCCCTGCTGCAAATCCTCTTCTTCCCTTATCCTCAGCGGCAGTGGCTCCAGCTCCCAGTAGCCACCGGCTGACCGCAATGGGAGAAACACGACCGTGAAGCCACCACAGCAAGGGACCCAGCACGTAGGACAGAGGAATGCTTTGTCTCTATTGGGATCACTGTGTCAGGGAACCAAAAGCAGCAGTGACAATCTGAACTACATGGCATGGTGACGTTTAAGCCACTGTCAACCCGGTTTTCTGTTACAGGCAAGATAAAAGACTTCTCAGGACAAGTGACAATGCGGTGAAGTCCAGAAAGACTGCCCCAGGAAAGCGATCCTTCTGTGCTACCTCACGTGCATGTCAGCAGGCAAAGAAAGCCGGGGCAGGGGCAGGGAGCAAGGACCCTCCAGCAGGGGGATGGGGTGGAAGGAGACTCTGACGCAGAGCACGCTTGGTGCACAAAACGCTGTCCAAGGGGAGGTGGTGACCAAGAAAGCAGTCAAGGGGCGAAGCCATCCGTGGAGCTCCCCGGGGACAGGATGGGCTCGGGGCCTCGCAGGCCGTGCAGCGGCTTACGGGACTCAGCAGACCAGACCGCAGGTTTGTGTTTCCTTTAGATTCATTCTTGCTGTGACGTGGTCACAGGACAGAAGGCTAGGTCTAGTAGGCCTCTGTAGGGACCGTGTCAGGCGTCCAGAGAGGTCTCGCAGGGCCAGCGCTGCTGCGTGTGCGAGACTATTTCTTACAGTCTTCCACCGACATCATCCGCATCTCATGTCCCAGCAGATTTGAGCATTCATCTTGCCAGAATCCACTGCAGACAGACACGGACACTGTCTCCGCTGTGACGCGAAGTCGGAAAGAAGGGCAGAGGGTGTCTAAGCCACTTTGTGGGGGAAGGGTGACACACGGGAGGAAAACGGCTTCCCAAATACGGTGTCATTTTAGAATAGCTTCGCGGATGGGCTCTGAAACCCACGCCTATGCATAATGCTAGGTTAGAAAGAAATACTTCGGCACTCCTGTGACTCTTCACCAGGAAGGTTTCAATTTCTAGCTCAGTCAGCCTGTTTGGGCAAAATGTTTATTTTCTGCTGATTAATTTCAAAGAATGAATACAGTAAAAACCATGCTGCCACTCGTCTGACTTGAAATGATTCCCCTGGTTCCCCACCCACCCTGCCGTTCTTGCCGCCTTCTGGAGCGTTTCTGGAAGTCGTCTTCCACGAGCGTCTTAGGGGGCAGCGAGATGTACAGTGGATGTTGAGGTCGACGCTTTATCTGGGAGCAAAACTACTGGAAACCCTGTCCCATCTGGCTTATCCCCTGGACCCGCCACTGAGTTTTCCAACTCTCCTCCAAAATAAAAATGACCCTAAAAATTAAACATCTTGAATCACTTCAGGACATTGGGATAGGCAATCTCAGCCACAGTTTCTCATTTCTAGATTCTCTTTTCGGAGACACTTTTACTAATATCAGATTACAGCTCAGAATAACACTTCCCATTGGACTGGAAACATAGTCAGGACCGAAGGTGGCCACAGGACCGTTGCGCCCTCTGCGCTCAGGCTTGCGGAATGAACCCGCGCCTTCTGCAGAGGCGACCCGGTGTCCTCCCCAGTCTCGTGCCCACAAGAAGCCAGGAAACTCCTCCATCGCAGACAGACAGCCGGCGGCGAAGGTTCGGTTCCCCAGACCTTCTGCAAAGGGAAAGGGACCAGAGGGCGGGGAGGGGAGCCAAGAACTCGGGCGCGCTGCGAGTGCGCGCTCACCGGCGTGACGAACGCCCGGGCAGCAGGAGCAACACGAGATAAAACGCTAGCGGCGGTGAATACATTCCCAGGTGCAGATCCCCGCGTCGCAGAGCACTCGTTGCTAAAGGGCGCGGAGCCAAGCTGTTCTCCAACCTGGCCGTATTGCAGTTAGCATATCTGGACGCCAGGTGGCAGCAGTGCACAGCGCGTGAGTTTGGCCCTAACGAAAGTAGGGCTGCGTTGTAAATAAAACAAACAGAACAAAAGAAGTAACCATCTTTCCCCCTAGAATTTCTCACCAGCACTTTCTACTTACTATACCAAGCTGCTTTTGTCTTCAGAATAAATCTACTTTTCACTCATGAAACATTTAAGCGAAGATAAACGATGCACGGCTGTATGCAAATACGCACGTGCAGAAGTAACTACGCATGCGTACGTATATTGCATATTGTTACAGATAGCAGCGTAAGTTACATATACACAAGCTTTCTTTCATAAATTCTCAAAGATAAAAGCTCCAAATACCACCCATTTGTGAAGAAGGTTAGGAGTGCAATGTTTGGTAGAGAGAGGAATTCACAACGTAGCAAAATCTACACATCCCATCTCACACACTTGTGACCAAGCAAAAGCTGCGTAGTCTATTTCTATGAAGAGTATTGGCACACAAGACCATGCGCAGAAGCTGGTGACAGAGACAGTATTTCCGTCCTCATTATTTTGCATTCTAATAGATGCATTAGAGCATTTATTTATTTGTTTATTTAACACAGCATCTTGCTGTGTATAGCGCCCCTCCTGTCTCAGCCTGCCTAGCCCTGGGATTACAGGCGTGTGCAACCACGCCCAGGAGTCCAGGGCTGGCTCGGCATGCAGTACCGGGAATCAAACTCAGGTCCTTTTGTTGGGCAGGTAGGCACTTAGCTAGCCGAGCTATCTCCTCGGCTATCCTTTAGAACTTTCTATTCTTTTAGAATATCAGTAAAACCTTTAAGATATTTTAGATGCATGTGATTAATTATTAATATAAATCCTGTCACTAGTACAAATTGTTACTACTTGTGCTGTTATAAGTAACATTACCCAGCACTGAACCTTGTATATACTGGGTAAGTGGGTAAGTTCTCCTGTGCTGTGAATACATTGACGAATGCTTACTTAACTGTTAACAAGTAGAGGAACAGAGACAGAGGACTGCACTAAGTAACGAGACACACAGCTAATCTCATAGATGAATCTTCAAAGCCTTCTAGGCACTCCGTGGAATTTCTACTAATATTTCCATGGATCAGCTTGTTTCGTAGAGATGGCGTCAATTCAGGTAAACTTGATTTTCACAGATCTTTAACTCAACTGGTATAGGTCGGCTTTCAGAAGCCCGGAGAGGTTTGTGATTATTTTAACAGATCTATGAGATGCTATTCAACACATTTTAAGTTATTCAGAGGCGGCTGGCCCAGAGGTGGAATCTGTCTTTGGGAAGGTAGGACCATTAGACTGGAGGGTTTAGTTTTAATCTTCGCTTCTAACCAGCCTTTCCATGGACAATGGAGTCTTGCAGAGACTTATTCTCTCCTTTGGGTTCCAAGTCAGTTCTGAGTTGGTCCAAGTAACTTTGTATCATCAAGAAATTAACAGGAGTTGGGGACGGGGGCGATAGATCCATGGCACAAGTGCCAGCCTGGCAAGTGTAAGTTTGTGAGTTCGAATCCCCGTCCCACATAACAGGAGTACAGTAACAGGTTGAGGAGTTTTGCAGTTGGAATGTCATTACTCCCTCAAAGATAAAGCCTCTATGTCGACAATTGTACAGTCGTTCACTTTCCTACAGGTCTCTGGTCCTGCAGGGAGAAGGCTGTACCACAGGGGCACACAAAGGACAGTGGAGGCGAACTTCTTGGAGATCATCTGAAGAGGTTGTTAATCCACACTGGTTGTCCGGGCACAGCTACGGGGAGGCCTGGGCATTCTGTGGCCCCCAAGAGGCCGGCGAGGTCCTCCTGGCACCACCAAGCGCACTGTTCATTGGGCACTTCCTGCATGAGCCGGGCTCAGGCGCAGTGAGAACGCATCCGAGGAGGTGAGGCTTTGCAGAGGAATGAAACGTCAGAGAGTGAATCAGAGAGGCGAGGCGGGATGCGAGAGGACAGGCCGGGCTAGGCTCTCCCGGGGAAGAATAGAAGCCCAGGTGCAGGCCACCCAGCGCTTTGTGTGCAGGCTGTGAAGATGGACTTGCTCCAGGCTGTGGGACTGTATTGTTGTTTTGTTTTAGTCTGTAGTTTTTCCTTCTCCCTTGGCAATGAGGCGAAGCGCTGGGCCGTGATCCACAGAGTGGGCTGGATGACAAATGTCCCGACTCACCAAAGTCATGCAAGCCGCCCTTGGCACTGGGAGCGCTGTGCCGGGTGACAGGAGAGGGCTGGGCTTTGCTTTTCTGTTTTGTCGTTCACAAGTGATGATGCCCTTGAGTTTAACCACAGGTTTTCTCTTCTCTTCTCTTGTTTTTTCTCTTCTCTTCTCTTTGCTTTCCTCTCCTCTCCTCCTCCCCTGTCCTCTCCTCTCCTCTCCTTACCTCCCCTCCTCTCCCCTCCCC
>PVKN010006931.1:0-27585 GCA_004027915.1 Capromys pilorides
AGACATTCTTTTATTCTCCCCATACAAGAAGATGTTATATGATCACGTGGCAATTAGATCTGTTAAGAGTCTCAATATTTACTTCTTTTCAGTGTTCTGTATGACAAAAAGGTCCTTGTTTTTTGACTTGATTTCCTACCTCTCTATGGGAATATACATCTATCACTGAGATAGTTATTCAACATAAGAGGGGAAAATACCACTACAAAGCTTTAAATTTTCTGTATCAAATATAAGGTAAAGAGCTTTGCTGCTTCTCCTTTTTTTGCTCAATAGCTCAAAGAACCTGCTACATGAAAACTCAACTTCTACTTACAATTCCAGACCAAGTCCTAGTTAACCACAGCCAACCCTGGAGCCAAGTGCAAGGACAATGTCCAAACCTAAATAGGTCGGTCTCTTGAGACTTGTGAATGCCAGACCAGCCTCTCACCAGCCAAAGTTCTTATCTGTACAACATCAAATGGCTACAGCAATAACAACACCTCTAGGAATCTTTGTTTTCCATCTGCTCTGATCAGAAACAAATGATGTATAAAGTATGTTAAGACATGGAATTTAAGACAAAAGAATACAGTTATAATCTCTTAAAAAATAGAGCCAACCTCTGAAATTACAGCATTTCTAAGCAAAGGTTCATTCCATTACCATTTTCTTTAACCAAAATTGAAAGATGTACACCACCTACTCAGGATGAATGTAATCACTGTGTACTGAAAAATGTACCAAGAAAAATAAAAATCAAAATCAAAAAAACAGAAATTCAGATTTACTAAAAATTAATTAAAGCATGTAGATTATCTATCACATTTTAAAAGACACTACAGACCAATTGAAAGAATTCTGTCCTCAGAGTCCTAACTTCGAAACTTAATTGTGTTTCTCAGAGATGACACGTCTATGTCATCTTAACTACCCACCTACCTTACAGAAGTTGAGGCAACAAACAGCCTCCCTATGAGTCCTGTCTTTTTTATTTTTTTAATGCATTTAGTACACAGGGTCTACATGGTCTCAGTACACAGATCAGACTCGCAGTGATCCTCCTGTTTTTAGCCTCCCAAGCACTGGGATTACAGGCACGCACCACCATACCCAGTCTCAATCGCCGTATCAGTGTGCCCTGGGTTCAGAGTCTTGGCCCGCATGGCGTACAGAGACTGAACCCCAGTCCCTGCGTCTGCCTAGACAGTCGCTTTAATCCACTGAGCTATCTAGTCGGCCCCCTGTCTTTTATAATCAGTTCAAAACTATACTACATTTCTAATAGGTAGGAAAGAAACAAAATCAGATTCCAGTTATTAAGGCTATAAAAAAGAACACAAGAAAAACATCACTAATGCATAAAACAAAGATTTTAAAAATTAAAAATACTAAAGATCAAGGCTAGAAAGGAAATAGTAGTTAATACACATTATAATTAGAAGTAATGTATATGTGAAGCGTGTATGCAAGAATCCATATGCAAGAACCCACAGTGAAGTAGAAACAGCTACAAATTAACAGCTCACACTGTTATTAAATAAATTTGATCTTGTCTCATTCCATGAATACTTCCAAAACATGTATGTGTGGGACACGGTGCTGGGTGTGGAGGGCAAAGGATGAGTAAGAGGAATTTTCCTGCCCTATTCACCAGAGAGGTAAATCAGAACTGCACGACAAGCCCTCATATAAATGCGGTAATTGAGCTGCTCTGGCCAAGAGCCATCTCCTCTTCCTGTATAAACTAACACTTCTCAAGTAGTTACACATCATGAACAATTTCTCCTCGAGTGTTTTCCCCATTTTTAGAGCATAAACCAACTGATCAAACAGTGGCACGGCGCGGGATGATTCTCAGGATGGAACTGTTCAGCTGTCAGGGCTTAGATACAGGCCAACAGCCCCTGACACACACCAAGCCTGTTCCTGCCGAGCAACCCAGAGCAAGTGCTCGATTCTCCCGACCTCCTTCAATATGAAGGTTGCCCCAACAACTCAAGGTCAAAGTCAATGACGCACTGCTGTGAGTGCAAAGGATAGCATTCTTCCGAATACAGTGCAAGTGGCCTTCCAGGACATTAAATAATTAGGGACAATAAACGAGGAGGAATAATAAAACAAGATGTATGGAAACATCATCAGAAAGGTTTCTGGTAAAATGGGTAAGCAGATTACAGCATATTGAAGTGTGGAAACAATAAATTAACAAACATTCTGAATTGAATTTATTATTCACTTTGTGGTACTGGAGACTGAATCCTGGAACTCACATATGCTACATATGTGCTGTATCTCTGAGCTACATCCCCGGCCTACACTCAATTTTTTCTTTTTTTTTCTGAGATTGAACTCGGGACCTTGCACTTGCCAGGCAAGCGCTTGTGCTACTGAGCTATATCCCTTGCCCCAGATTAGATTTTAAAATAAACTATAGCAAGACTAAACAGCTGGAAGTTAGGACAAAGATCACACAGGCTCAGCATAGCAAACCAAGTTTAACAGGAAATGGAGTTCTCTTAACAATCTCATGTTAAAACCTCAAATTCCAAGAGACTTCTGTTTCCCATCAAGTTGACTAAGGAAAACAAGACACTGAGTTATGATATAAAAAGATCTTAACTCAAATGCTGATAAAACCTCCATAAGCTAGACAGTTTAAGATTCATTACATTAGGACAAGCACTTGACCCTTCTTAAACTGTTTCTTCACATGTAAATGAAAAAGGTTAATAGTCTATTAGTCTTCAAATCTTATTTTAGGGAGTACAGATTGACTGAGGGCTAGATAGAGACTAAGAGTACTTTAAACCCCTTCTAAACATGAGCAAACAATGTTTACACTATTTTCTATATTGGGTACATTGGGGTCCTGTGTAGAATTTCATTTACTGAAAGGAGAAAGAGAAATGAAGAGGTGCTACTACTGAGAAGAGTTCCTCAAAAAACAACAATAAATATCCTCAGATTATATTTATGGAAAGTTCTGACAGCAAAAGGAATTTCTATTAAAGACAGAAAACTGGGGCTAGCTGGATAGTTCAGTGGAACCTGCTTAGACAAGCACAAGGACTGGGTTCCGATCCTGCAGGGTGTGCTGAACCATCGACTGAGACTGGGCGTGGTGGCATGCGCCTGGAATCCCAGCACTTATAGGAGGATCACTATGGGTCTGATCTATGCAGTAAGAACCTGTAGGCCCTGTACTAAGTACATAAAAAGAAAAAAAAAGGAAACTTTCACTTCTGCCATTATGGAATAAGCAAAAGTACATATGCCTAAATAATTAAATAATTAGAAAATTAGAAAAAAATTTCTCAGAACTTTGATATAAAAACCCCAGGCCTGCCCCTCTTCTGCTTCACTTGGCCATCAAGTGCGTGCTCTGCCTCCTACCCTAACCATGTCTTCTCACAAGACTTTCAGAATCAAATGATTCCTGGCCAAGAAGCAAAAGCAGAACTGCCCTATTCCTCAGTGGATTCGGATGAAGACAGGTAATGAAATCTGGTCCAACTCCAGAAGACCCTGGAGGAGGACCAGGCTAGGACTGTGAGGAGTTGCAGGTGAGCTGCAGCACAGTTACCCTGCAGGAGGTCTCAGGATGATGTCCTCTTTAATCAAGGTCAAGACAATGCTGAGTCAAGTTCCTAAAATAACCATGGCCTAGATATGGAATATACTTAATCAGGAATCTTTTTTTTTTTTTTCTGTGATCAGTACTATTGAAGCAATAAATTTTTGAAATCTTAAAAAAAAAAAAAGGACTGTGATACCTGAGTGAAAGAAAAATGAGTAAATCAGTCCCTTCTGCCTCCAAGTACTGTCCACAAAACAATGCAGATTTAAAACCCAGTGAGACGATGGCAGTCTCACCAAGTTGATACAAGTAAGGGTCTGGAAGATTCAAGAGGCTGGAGTTCATCGTTTATTACAGACTCTGAGGCTCCAGAGAAAGATCACCAGAGAAAGCTCCAGAACTCTCCACAGCAGCCCACCAGTCTACACTTGACTTAGGCTGTGCTTCTATGAAGAGAAAATCCGACGAGGTCAGACAAACTACTAGTGGGAAGCTATACACTAAATAATTCCCGAGTAGCCTCAGTCTACTGGAAGATGTTTACACTTGGATGGGCTACCGTAGAAAGACTCAAACACCAGACACTGAACAGACACTCTGCAAAGGTCGGGCACTGGCAGCAGAGCTTATCTAGCACACATAAAGCTGTCTCCAGAACCATCCTAATCGCATTTCAATAAAGTCTCAAAATGTGAGGTTACAACGCAGTAAATCATTCATGACCCACAAAACGAACCTTAAAAACATAAAAGAAAACATCTGGACACTTGAAAGTAGAAAAATCATAATATCCAACACCCAGCTTAAAAATTCTAGTCATGCAAATGAGTGTGGTGGCATACATCTGTAATTCCAGCAATTACAAGTCTGAGGCAGCAGGCTCATGAGTTTGAGGCCACAGTCAGTGAGTTAAAGTCCAGTCTGAACTGTGTCTCAAAAATAAAGTAATTAAATAATAACTAATTAAAAATGGCTATTCAGGGTCTGACAAGATAGGGGGCCTGCTTAGGCAAGCTTAGGCAAGTGCACAGATCACAGTTTCATCCCCGGCACCACATAGTATGTCATCCCTGCCCCCAAGAGTGGGTTGAGTCAGCCACTGAGACTAGGTGTGGTGGCACACACCTGTAATCCCAGTGTTGGTGAGGCTGAAAACAGGGGGATCACCATGAGTCTGAGCTGCATAGTGAGACCCAATAGCAACCCTATATTAAAAATAATGGCTATACAAACTAATAAACTCTGAGAGGCTAAAAAAAACAATTAAAAAAAAAAAAAAGGAGGAAAGAAAGGAAATGCAACACAGGAACTGAGATGTGTTACGACATGTACCAATTCCCCACAAGAAATGAAAACATTATGTACTACAAGCATATACTAATAAAAAAATTTAAGTTTGTTCAAACAGCTATAAAAACATAAACAGAGCCTAAGTAACCTGTGGGAAAATAATAAACAATTTGACACATGTATAATTAGAATCCTAGAAAGAGGGAAAGATTCAGAAAAATATTTGAGGAAATAATGGTCAATGTTTTTCCCAATTATTATAAAAGTAGTAATTCACAGATAGAACAGATAGAAGAAACTCAAGTAAGCTAAACATAAAATCACACCACAGGACATTCAGAAATTACTACAAAATGGCAACAAAGAGAAAAGTTTTCATGCAGCTGTAGGAGTTCTTTAAAAGTCAACATAGGACATTATTTTTTGTCAGAGATGCTAATAGCAAATTTTTTCTTAGTTCCTAGCTTTCCTATTCATTTTTTAACAGTGACACTTCATAAGTAGATTTTAATTTTTAGGAAGTCCACTCCTCAATTTTTCTTTCTCCTTAGTGGTTTCTATGTCCTACATAACAAATCATTTATCTACAGCACATGGAAATGTTCTTCCATGTTACCTTCTAGAAATGCTAAAATTTTAGCTATCTATTCAAAAAGGCCCATAATGCATCACAAATTAATTTTTGGATAGCAGGAGCCACAGGACAACTTTTCCCAAGATACATTCAGTCATTCCAAACTGGAAAACACCATAATTTATAGAGCACTGGGCCGAGTGCCCAGGAAGGCCTTGCCTCAGTAGTGAAAAACACTGAGCGGTAGACTGAACGCTGTTCTCGTACTGCTCAGAAAATTGTAAGGCAAGTGTCCAATTATTTCTAAAGTAATGTAAACACAACCAAGAAAAAATGCTTAAGAAAATTTACAGGAATACAAAAATATAAAGCACAAAGAAAGACAGTGTTCATAATATCTGATATCTAATCAAAATTTTCAGAAAAATTGCAAAGGAGAAAAATTTGAACCATGATACCAAAAAATTAATCGACTGAAAAAAAAACACAGAGCTGACACAAATTCTAAAATAGTAAATAAGACTATCAAAACCATCCTTATAAACATGTCACATGAGCAAAAAGTTAAGCACAGATGTGGTATACATTAAAGTACAATAAAACCAAACTTCTACAGGTGAAAATTATAAAGTCAAAGATGGGAAATACACTATATGGGATGAACAGAAGATTACATATACTAGAAGAAAAACTCAATAAACAAAGCACAGTAGATATTAAACAAAGAGAAAGGGAAAACATTTTTGAAGAAAATAATGGTAAAAAGTTTCCATTTTCTATAAATTCTGTAAGTTTAGATCAAAGAAGATTAACAAAACTCAAGCACCAGAAACTGAAGAAAAAGACACCACAGTGGATCACAACCAAATTATTCAACATCAGTAATAAAACATTAGGAACAGCCAAAATATGAAGATGAGAAATGCTTTTTCATGACAAGTAAACATGCAACATCTTTTAAGTAATGAAATCATACAGCAACATCATTTATGGAAGAAAAAAAATCGACCAACATTTCTATAACCGACAAAAATATCAAAGATAAAAGATTTTTTCAGTCATATAAAAGCTGAAAAAAAGTTCAGCACTACAATATGCAAATTGAATAATAGCATACTGAAAAGCTAACAGACTATGACCATGCAAGGTTTAGCTCAGAAATGGAAGAACAGTTTCCCAACAAAATCATTTTACTTTATTTTAAATAAAATAAAATTTATTTTAATAAAATTAATTTATTATGGCTGGCTCAGCCTGCCCTGGGGGTGGGGTTGGCACAGCATGCAGTGCCGGGGATCGAACCGTGATCTCTGCAATTGTCTAAGCTTTCCTAAGCAGGTGCTTTAGACTGCTGAACCATCTTGCCGGCCCAATAAAATAACTTTTAAAAACGTAATTCCACAAATGAGCAACTTAAAATATGCATCTGATCATCTCAGTAGATGCAAATGAAGCACAGAAATTCGATATTTATGCTTTAAAAAAACTCCATTTAATAAACAGTACAATGTAACTTCTGTAACTCAACAGAATAGAGATGCTCCTCAATTTATGAAGGGGCTGCATCCCAACAAGCCCAAGGAAGACTGAAAATTCTGTGAAAGAAAAAGTGCACTTGATACACTTAACCTACGAACACCAAAGCTCAGCAGCCGGAGCACTGGTGAGCGGCAGGCGCTTTCCTTTGAATGAGGACACATCACACTTCCGATTACTAGCCCAGGAAAAGATAAAAAATTGTCTTTCTACTAAACACATATTGTTTTCAAATCACAGAAAAGTTGAAAAGTATAAGTCAAACCACCAGAAACAATGTGTATACATAAAATATAAATAGATATAGATAAACATCATACGCAATGAGGAAAGACAATGTGTTCCTCTGACTCAGAATGTGACATTCAAAATCCACCACCACGGGCATGAGCAGGAAAGTCACTCTGTGATCTTTCCGTCTTTCCCCAGAGGCTATACGAAGAATTTTCCTTCCTTTTTCCTCTAAAGACCGAGCCCCTCATGTAATGTGTGCTCCGCTCTAGACCCAGACTAAAGGAATCAAGACACAGATGCTAAAAACTCTGAACAACAGGCCTTGTTAAATTCTTACCAGTTTACTGCTTTAGATTATACCCAGTGAGTCCAGTCGTATTTCCATACCGTTGCCCATTCTTCATCAATTTAAGCATAAAATCACACAATTTTTCTGGGGCCTTCCTTATGAATGTTCTCATGTTACATATATCTTTGTCTAAATAAATTTGTATTTTTCTCTTCTCATGCTACTTTTTGTTACACGGGTGTCAGCCATGAAACTTGTAATCACTGACAAGACAGTAACTTTTTCTCCCCTATACCTGTATAATGAGGAGCAACACAGGGATGTGTGTTTTTCCCAGACTACTTGATATTCAGTCAGAGACTTTGGTCAGTGCAGTAACACACACAGAGGAAAAGGCAGCAAAGTTGGAAACGAAGACATAAAAGCATTCACAGATGATATGACTATATAAAAAATTTTGATGCAATCTGATGGCAACTGCTACTTAGTTGAGCAAGATTAAGAGAGTACAAAAGACAACTATATTTCTAGATACTAGCAGCTGGCAACTGAAATTTTAAAAATTAGCATTTACATTAATATCATAAATATGTTATTTAAGGATAAATCTAACAAAACATTTGTGTAAGACATGTACATTGCAAGAACACTGGTGAGAGAAAACGAAATGCCTAACCCAAATTAAGTAGACTGTGTTTATAAAAAGGTGCTAATGCTAGGGTCACTATCCTCCCTAAATGGATCCCACGCAAAATGACACAAATCCAACTACAAGCAGGAGACCAAGGACACAGCTCTGCAACACAGTCAGTGCCTGCATGGTAGGCACAAGGTCCCATAAACCAGGTTCCCCATGGCCAAAAATCTTACAAGCAGAGTCTTTTGTATACATTCATAAACGGATGCTAAGTCCACATGGCAATGCAAAGTACCTAGAGCAGCCAAGCAATCTGGAGAAGAACACATGCAGTGCGAAGGCTCTCTCTGGCTTTAATGTGCATTCTAAAGCTATCATAAGAAACACAATGGAGTACGAACGCCACAGAAGACCACACAACAACAGCACAGACTGTCCAGAAAGAGTCTCGTACATATATGGATACATGAGTTTTTAAAACAGATCCTGCAGGACAAAAAAGTGGTCTTAAAAAAAGAAAAAAGAAGGTTGTACAGGAACAATGGATAGTCATACTTAAAAACAAATGCTTGAGAATAAAACTAGATTGACAAAAATATAAAAGAAAACATAGAATACCTTAGTAATTCTAAGTTAACAAAAAAAATTTCTTAGATATGATAAACTATAATTTATGAAAGAAAACAATGTGTTAACTACACTCCATCAAAATTAAAAACTTCTACGCAAAGGTCATTGCTAAAATAATTTTTTAAAAAGCTTCAGACAGAAATGATTTGCAAGAAGTCTATAGTTCATAAAGAGCTTGTATTCAGAAGGTACAAGTAACTGCTAAAAGTAACAGTAACAAACACTTTTTTGTAACAGAAAGTATTCCAAGTGTGGTGGCATCCAGTGCGCCCAAGGCTGAGGCAGCAGATCACAGGCGGGATTACCTGCGCTGCGCCGCGCAGCAGGACAGCATCTTCAAACCAAGAATACCTGCACAGCCTTGTCAGAAAGCAACATAGATGGCTTGTTTAAAATACACATCAAAGGATGCTCTATATATTTATAGTCACTAGAAAAATCAAAACTACTACACTCCATTACATGCCTATTAGAATGGCTAAAATTTTTAAAAAGACTGACACAGTAAATGCTAGTGTGACTGTAAAGGAATTGGAATCCTCATGTCATTACGAACATAAAATGTTAAATTACCTTGGAATGCAGTTTGGCAACTACATAAAAATATCCATCTGCCATCTGATCCAGTCAACCCACTTCCTTAGTGGTTACGGAAGCCCAATTTGTAACACATCAGACTGGAATGTTTCCCTAGTGTCCACCCTTAGGCAAACAAATAAAAATCTGACACAGTCGTAAGGTCATCTTCAGCAAAAAGGAGGAAGAGGAGGGGAAGAAGAAGAGAAAAGGGAATGAGGGACTGGTTCACAGACAGCATCAATAATCATGCTAAACAAAAAAAAAAAAAAAAAAAAGCCAGGGGAATAAAGAACACAGCATACATTTTCATTTTTATAAAATTCCAGGAAATGCAACAACAAGAAGACCAAGGGCCGCCTGCTTGGAGGAAGGAGATTACCTGGGAACTTGAAAAAGCTACAGAGTGTGATACAATCATTATACGTCGTGGCAACTTCAGTGGGCAAACATTATTTTAAATTTTTAATTAATATGCTTTAAATGTGAAGACCATGAATGTCAGCTCTCCTTCAATAAAGCTATTCTAAAAGGAAAAACCATTGACAATAAGGCTTTGAAAAACAAAGCAGAGGGGGGAGGGAATGAACCCCCTCCCCCCAAAAAAAACCCTCTCCACTTTAGCATATACTTAATGGCATTTTCCACTGTGCAACAGAGTAAGTTCCAAACTTACAAAGGAGTTTGTAAGAGGGATGCATTGGTGAGTCCAACAAGCGAGTCGTCCACAGCACATGCGCTTGTGTCTCCACGCGTGCTGCTCTGCTCTTCCTAGCTGTGCCCTCCACGTCACTCCTGCTTTTCCACTTGCTCCCGGGCGTCTGGGCTCTGAGCGCCGTCCTGCTGCACGTTACTACACTGTACATTAAGCACAGGACAGCACTATGCCTAGCAGACAATACAGGTTACGAACAAAAACTACAAGCTGACGACAGGTTAGTACATCATTGGTTACATACATTAAGCCATATGGCGTCAAACAAATTTAGTTAAAAAAATTCTCATAAAATAAAAGCATCCTATAAAAAATAAAAACAGAACAATCAATCCAACGGGTCCTTGACTCGGCCAGTCTGTCTCAGACACAAAGTCCTTAAAACAAGCTAAAAACAATATATATTTTTCTATAAAAAACACAAGTTGGACACCGTCTGACCCATCACATTATTAGAAGATGTTATGGTTTGTGTCTAGTTGTCCCTGCAAAGCAGCCATGGGGCAGGGACTTCTACAGTTTGAGATTAACTCATGATCCACTGGGATTATGGGTGTAAGTACTGCACCCAGCCTCAGGGCAGATAGCCTGAAAGTAACAGAAGAGAGACAGAGAAACAGGCTTTCTCTCTGTTGCCACTGTTGCCGACACTGCTCCATCTGAGCTCCTGTTGTGTGCCGCCACCACGGAAGGTGGTCCTCTACCGTGCACCAGTCTGCCTTGGAGCCAGCCGAATATGGACTAAAATGCCCAGTAACTGTGAGCTAAATAAACCTTTCCTTCCTTCACTTCAGGTGTCCCAGCAAGGAGAGAAAGAGTAACTGAGCAGAAGAAAACAGTCAGGCTTACCTAAATTTAACAAGCTCACTACATGAAAAGCAAGAGCAGGTGGTCACCGGCCTCTAATTGGTTTCTAATTTTTGCTGTAAAATGTCTGCAAGTTTACTATTCTCTACTTATGCCCCTACAGGTCAATGGTTCTCAAACTTTAGAGTGCACTGGAATGGCTGCAGGTTATGCTCAAAAGGTGACCACAGCCTTACAAACATGCTAAAGTAAACCACTGTAAATACTGCAGGTAGCTACATTAGATACAAATATTACAGGCAGTTAGACAGGGCCAGGCCCTCTAGGACTACATGGAAGACCAGGTGACTTTACAACTATAGACAGACACTCCTCTGCTGTGGGTCAGATCTCAAGACAAGAGTAAACAAAAGCAGCCACATACTGACGGTAGGCATCAGGGATTGATATGCTAAGTAAGTATCAATCACCTTGAAAGAACCTGGAAGAGTCAGGAGCCCAAGCCCAACAGGTGGTACTCTTGCCGGCTTGCTATGTGACTTGCTTTCTCACTGGATCCCGATTTTAATCAATTTTACCTGAGCAATGGTGCTTGTAATCTCATGGGTTGACCATAGTGTTTGGCCCACCTCTTGCCCACCTAAGCGAGTTCCCATAGCGTTCACCTCCAACCTGCCTTACCACATGATTTTGCTCTATAAAACCCCTGGAAAAAGCAACTTCCTGGGCAACCCGACCTGGTCTCCCTTCTGTCCCTTCTCTCAGACAGAAGCTTTCTTTCTCTTAATAAATATTCTCCTCTTGACCTCCGTTTGTTCCTAAAATTCATTCCTCAATTTTAGAGAACTCGAACTCGGCCAGGTATCTTCCAGGTTGGGAGTTTTCATTTCTCCCCTGTATCATTAGGACGTTAGGAAAGAGAAAAGGCTACCGTAAGCTCCAGCGGGAAAACGTGATCTCTGTGGTGCGCAGCCTTCCTTGCTATCTGCCTCGGCCCTTCATTGACTGAGCTTGGTCTATAATCCAAAGTACAGTGTGGACAGCCACAAGCAACGCAAATCATTCTTGTCTGTAAACCTGCAAGTCAGCCTGCAATGCTGGATATGGGGATCAGCCCAGGCCCAGAGCCCTTACAAGGGAAGCAGGAAAAGGGTTCTGTTCCAGGAGAGTTCAGAGGGCCCTGGCCCTACCTCCCCCAGTGGAGAAGGCCAGGATCCTGATCATTCATAAATTCATTACTTTTTTTTCCATACAGATTTGGACTTCTTTAAAACAAGTAGAACATCAGTCTATACCCATCACTAATAACAATTAAATAAAATAATAAACATAAGACTCATTTTTATCTTTTATAACTAAAGTACGATTTTACCTTTTTGAAAGATAAAAGTGAGATAGAGATGAGATACATGGGACACATACTAAATGGCCAGCGACGGCGGTCAGGATGGTGCCAAAACCTGCAGGACAGCATTACCTGGCAACCTGACCAGAACAAACACCCTCTGCCCACAGTTGGGCCTTCCAAGTGGCTCTGACAAAAGGTACTATCCAAAAGCTACCAGACCACTCACAGTGAGCCTTTCACAGGAACGTGTCGCAGCAGCAACCCCAAACCCACTGACTTTTCACAAAGTACCAACAGTCCAATTATATAAAGATATTTCTCATTTTCCTTTTCCAATGTCTCTAACAGAGATTGGGGCTGGCAAGATGGCACAGCAGTCTAAAGCACCTGCTTTGGCAAGCTTAGGCAACCGCAGGGACCGTGGTTTGATCCCCAGCACCACATGCTACACCAGCCCCACCCCCAGGGCAGGCTGAGCTAGCCATAATATTTGAAAAAAAGAGAGATTAAGTAATGTAATATATAGATATCTACATAATTCACAAATTCACATCCTGTTTTTATTCTCAATATAAGTTATTTAGCCTGGACAAATCTACCTGAAATTAGTTCATCTCTCTAGGTTACTAATCAAATGTACAGAATGACACTATGTGGGAACTTTATTTAAAAAGAAAATTACAAAACTACTGGGCAGGGCTGCAGAGAGCTCCAAAACCCGGTATGGTGGCTCGCACCTGTAATCCCAACTCTGGGGAGGCTGAGACAGGTAGATCACTAGGAATCCAAGCTGGGTAGCAAGACCCTGCACCAAATAAGTAATTAAAAAAAAAAAAAAAAACTGTTGGGCTGGTACAGTATCTTATCAAACAAGTTTTGTGTGTGTGTTCGTTTTTTGTTTTGTTTTGTTTTGTTTTTGCAGTACCAGGGATTGAACTCATTGAGCTATCTCCCAGGCCCCCAAACAAGTTTTCAGAAATTGGAATGGTTTCTTAATTAACTAAATTCTTCATAGTTAAGGTATTCTGGTGTTTAAACACTAGAATATGAGAATGATATAAAACTTGTATCATCAAATTGTAAAAGGCTTTTAGTATTCTTGATCCTTTTTTACACTGAACTATTTTCTCTAGGGCTACAATATATACATTTGGGTTATGTTTGCATATTCTCAGTATCTACTTTTAACAAATTTTCTGGTATTATAGTTGTAATAAAGACCAAACATCAGAAGGTAAGTTTCCAATGTGAAAAACTGGGTAACAATTTCTAGGCCTCCCTCACAACTGCCTACGATAAAAAAATCTGTGGTCCAACAGCAAGTATCTACTGTGCTGTTTTCTAAGTCAAACAAACAGAAACTGGTTTTCTTACCTGAAGCTATGTCACTGAGTTACAGGGGCACCTGGGTGACTGCTTTAATTGCCTCTTGGGTGTTTGAGGAGTGTGAAAAACACTGAACATCAACCTGGGCTGAAAGTTATCAAGGAAGCAAGCAATCAACACTGACTCGTTCGTTCCAGCTTGACCATGGAGTCCCCAACAAATGAGTACTCAAGACAAAATTCCTGCAGCAAAATGCACTAAAAACCAAATTCATCCAAGGTATAACTCTACTTAGAAACCAAAAGGTGGCAAGAGCACTATAGTTCTATGTTTTAAAAGAGAATTAAGCTTCAAATCTGTGTAACAGCCAAATATATGTAAAGGATAAGCAGCAATTGGTAATAAGAACAATAGTAGTAATGTTAACAAATAGGTTAGCAAATGAAAAACATGTTTTCAAAGAGGAATGCACATTTTTATTTTTAAAGTTAGAAACATAAGACTGAGTGTGGTGGCACAGGCCTGCAATCCCAGCGCATAGTGAGCTAAAAACAGGAGGATCACTACAAGTCCAATCTGTGTAGTGATCTACAAAGGGTCTGTAGACCCTGTACTAAATGCAAAAAAAAAAAAAAAATTAAAAAAAGAAAGAAATATAGCTCATGCATAGGAGTGGTAGAAATTCTATTTTATAAAACATTTTTATATGTTCTATGGAACTACAAATAATATCAATATCCCTTTCAATAAACTAGTATTAAGGGAAAATATCTAAAGTGTTGCACTTTCAATGTAAGGATAAGCAGCTGCTCACGAGTATGAAAGATGCCTGGGAATTTTCCTCCTCTTTGTACATTAGCAAAAGAAGACTGAGACATCAAAGAACATGAGTGTGCCTTCATCTTCACAGCAGCAAGCACCTCCACTGCTGCTGTCACATTTCACGTAAAGGGTGGTTATTTTATGTGTGCAGCTAAAATACGATCTTTAGGAACATTTCATTTCCAAACCTGCAGCCATTTTTGCAGTTTCACTGAATTTACATTTCATTTCAAACACAGTTTGAAATGCTATTCATCTGCAGCAGAGAAAAATAGTGAACCATTTTTTAAGAGACATAAACAGGAATGACATAGCCAAAGTTTTATTTCAAATAAATGATAGCTATAGCTATCCCCATCAATCAAGACTTGCTCCATTATATTTTCTATACAATAGTCATTTTCCAAAACTTTGAAAAGCTGTACAGTCTATCTTCTTCTAAAACTTTACATATGTATGTATGTATGTACATATGCATGCATGCATGCATGTATGTACGTATGTTATGGCCGGCTCAGCCCACCCTGGAGTGGGGCTGGCACAGCACGTGGTGCCAGGGATTGAATCGTGGTCCCTGCAGTTGCCTAAGCTTTTTCCTACACGGGTGCTTTAGACGGCTGAGCTAGCTCACTGGCCCAGTCCATCATTTAATAAACATGCACATTCCAAATCAGGATAAATATGCCATTTTACTCAACAGTTTCTCATATTCATCTATTCATACCAACAGTATCAGCTATTATAACTAAGCTGAAAAAGTATTTAATTATCTGTAAGAAATTTTTATCTGTGTATTTTTTTTTTCCTGCAGGGTCTCACTATGCAGCTTCCCTAGTGCTCCGATTACAGGCGTGGCCCACCACGCCTAGACTCGATCACCATGCTCAGCATGCCCAGGGGCAGGGACCAGTGTGGCATGCGGTGTATGAACACTGGCCCCTGTGCTTACCTAAGCAAGCCCTTAGTCCATTGAGCTACATTACCACCCCTTTTATCAGTGCATTTTACATACAGAAGTAGAGGAGAATTTGGGCACACATTCGACTCTATAATGGAAAAACTCTCCTCTATAATAACCACACTTCAGGCTGGGGAGATAGCTCAGCAGTCTAAGCAGCTGACTGGAAAGTGCAAGGACCTCAGTTTGGTCCCTGGTACCACTTGCTGTGCAGGCCACCAAAACCAGGTGTGGTGGCACATGCCTATAATTTCGGCACCGGAGAGGCTGAGTCAGAGCATGACAATGAGTCTAAACTCTGTAGCAAATCCCTGTATCAAATAAATATATATTTTTTAAAATAACCACAACTTCCAGCAACTTCAATTTCCCTTTATGATGTATGAAAATATGGATGCTAATTTTAGAAGACTAAAAAGAAACCGTAGTTGAATATATATGAGTTAACTATGAAAAAATAAGATGAGAATTTCACTTGGAAGTACTAAATGCCAACAGGAGGAATGAAAAGTGTGTTATCTACAACACAAAGTAAAAAAAATGTCCAAAAGGAAATTATTTGTACTAAGCTTTCAAGAAAACAATACAATGGATCTCTTCCCTTGGAAAGCACATAAGAGTACCCTACTCTAAAAAAATTGGAAAGTGTCACTGAAGTAAAAATTTGAGTCCCATTTTCTTTCTTATTCACAAATGAGATGGCCAAAACCTGTGGCAGCCAACCATCTCCCTTGACCTCTAACACAGCTGCAAGGTAATTCACAATGGATGGTTCCTTGCCTACGTCTTTTCTTCTACACTGGAATGCCTCTGGACACAGACAGCTGGTGGCTTTGGCAGAGCCTGACACATAGCTGCCACTCGATAAGGACTAGCTGAATAAAGACAAGTACAACGGAGGGTGTCTGTAATCCCAACACTTTGGGAAACTAAGGCAGGAAGAGATCAAGTATGAGGCCCACCTGGGAAACTTAGTAAGACCTTGTCTCCAAAACTAAAATGGGCTGGGCACATAGCTCACTGTGAAGATACTAGGTTCAATCCAAAGAACTGAAAAGAAAAATTTCATTGAGCAAATAAATTACTCTGCCACATGCACAACCTAAATAGTCTGACAGTGACAATCACTTTCGCAAGATAATAATATTGAGTAATATTCAATACTTACCACCATTCTTACAAGAACCGAAAATAAATTATTGCCATATATACTGTAAGAGTAAACTACTCCATAGCTGTGGGGGCTATTGATCAGCAAGGCCAGCATTTTCAATCATTAATTCAAAACTCAGTAAGAAGTTAAGAAATCAATTTAGATTGTGTCCAAACAAATTAGTTTTTGATACAGGCCATCATTATATAGCCAAGCTGGCCTGGGGCTCATGACCATCCCACATAAACCTCATAGCTGAAATTACATGCCAAGCCTGTCCAACACTTTTGTATGACAAATTAAAATAGAAAAATATTAGTGTATACTGGATGATATAAAATGTATTTAATGATATTTTTCACATGCATCACATAATTATTAACACAAATACATGAACATAAACATGCACTATTAGGACGTACGGTGAATTCTTATTATGAATTATGACATGAGCTGTGGCCAAGCTTTTAAACACAATTACACCAACAGTAAGACAAGCACCAACCTGTGGATTACATCAAATCACAAGTACTATATTAGGAATTTTCAAAGCTAATATTAAAATTTTCACCGTTAAATATTAACTGTTCAAAGTAAAAAAAAATTATATTTAAATTGAAAAATCAAATATCTTAAAACATTTACAACTATTCTCTTCATCTTACTAGACAATGGAGAAGTTTATCCATATACAATTAAGCTCGAATCTAGCTTCCACTGTGTTAAAATGGCTATAAGACACAGAAAATAGTTGCAGATACAATCCAAAATAGTAGCTTTCCTCTTCCACCTCAGATACCAGAGGATTTTATATATCCTCTGAAAAAAATTAAGAAGTAATAACTACACATGGTTCAATGGGCATTCAGAGATCTTCCGTGGGTGACTTTGATAATAACAGATTACAAGTAACTGCAAGTCAACTGCAAACAGCCTTCTAAAAAAAAGTCCACATTATCTAGAAATACCATAAAATTACTGTCAGATATTTGCCTCCACTTACCAAAATAGCACTTAACATTAGTAATTATTATCTTGTGTAAAAATATAAACGGATACACTCAAACTGCAGGCCCCACTGAGCATGCTCCAACAAAACTCCTGACACAGCACCTATTCCTGTCTATACTGCCATCCAGCTCCCTGGGGGAGGTAAACAGAACAGGTGTCCATGATAATATTGAAATGAATGCAACTGACTGATAAAAAACTAAAAATATGACCTGGATTTTCAAATACATGAAAGATTTGATTCTCAAAATAATAAAGTTCATTCAAACGAGTGAATTCTAATAGTAAATAAAGTCACTCTCCCTTCAGCATTTCCTCAAAAAGTTCCATAGGCTTGAGACATGTATGTATGTGTTTTGTACAGTCTCACTATGCAGCTCAGAGTCATAATAATCCTCCTGTCATCAGTCTCCCTAGTGCTGGGATTACAGGTATGTGCCACTACGTCCAGTATCCATGGCAGGCTCAGTGTGCCTGGGGGCAGGACTGGTAAGGCATGTGGTACCAGGGATCAAACCTAGTCCCTGTGCTTGCCCAAGCAGGCACTTAGTCCACTGAGCTATCTAACCATTCCCTTAGGCTCGGTTTAAATAACCCAAATTCTACAATTAAAATTGTGGAGCTTGTAAGAAGAAACACTACAGTAAACATTTAAATCACACTGATCTTGAAAATAGATCAGTCTAGAATTTTCAAAATGTTGAAAAGTTAAAATAGCATTCAGAATACATAAAGTGGGTCATTATTTCATTCTAAATGTGACTGGTGTTTATTTTGGGGAAGCCACTTTGGGAAAAAAAAAACTGAATGAAATTGGATGTGTACACATAGACACATACACACACACACACACACACACACACACACACACAGGATAGAAAAATTCTTGAGGAATAAACTAGCAATGCACAATTTTTAAGCAGCCTTATAACAGAGAAGTCTACAGAGCAAAACACTATTCATACATGAAGCTACTCACCAGCCTTTCCAAAATTTACAGAAATGAGACTCTGTAATACTGCCTTCCAAGCATTTGTTCTTTCTGTAGTCATTTACATAACACATACAAACTGTCTACAGTCATAACAAAGACACACAAGACTGCCAGTTTGGCTTCTTGGCACAAGTTAGTCTTTGGCAAAATGCATCAACTTATCTTATCCAGCTTTATTCCTTAGAAAGATATTCTAAATAGAAACCACTTTAATGCCTAGGGATCTTAATGAGAAATGGTGGAATAGGCCTATATCACCTGAAAAGCTGAGACAGTAGGTTCACCACACTACTTCAAGGCCAGCCTGAACATAGCAAAACTTTGTCTCAAAAAAAAACCAGAAGAAAAAAAAACAGAAGAAGAAGGCAACCTAGAGTTCTAGAATCATGTCCACACATCCACCCTTCCCAATTCCTCCACATTCACACAGGCTTTGCATCATAATCTGCTTTACACTCCGAGCTAAATACACCACATCCTTTACCTCATCTTCATATCAGTTACCACAGAAGTCCAAGATGCTCCAGTTATCTTTTACCACCTCGGCCTTTATCACCAAAATTCCGCATTTCCTGATTACCCCAATTTGTTATCCTTGCTCAGCTTCTGAAACACTGCCACACACCATTTAGAATTCACTGTCTGCAAATTAAAAATCACCTGTCTAGAAAACTGACTGCTGTCTGACACACCCATGGCTCTCCATGTTGCTCTATCAGTGCTCGGCTCTCAGATTAGTCCAGTCGTCCACGGCATGTAACAGAATTAGTCACTCGCATTTTCTTCACTTTCTTCTTCCAACTAGCCTTTGAGACACCATCTATCCTGGTTTTTGCAATTCACTGGCTGCTGCACTTATTCGTGTTTGCTGATCTTCCCATCCTTCAAAATGTAAGAACTCCATACTTAAACCTTTAACTTTTTCCCCCTGTATTCATTCTTCAGTGACAACTGTCAGATTTCTATCTTCAACCCAGAATTCTTGCCTGAACTGCCTACCAAATACGTCAACTTGAATTCTGAACAGGTACCACAAATTGAAAACGCAAAGACCACATTCCTGACTCTCGTCTTACTCCACAGCAGTCATTCCTTGCAGGAAAGAGCAGCTGCCTAAACCAAACACCTGGGTAGTACCCTTGACTGTCAGAACGACAGAGTCAATTTGTTAACTAACCTGGATTTACCTTCACAGTAAGTCAGGACAACATTACATATTTATTCACTCAATTATCACTGACTTTTTGTATCTTCCACAAGAACATAAGCTACACAAAGGCAGGGAAATATCTGTTTATTCACTGTAGCATCCCAGCACTAAGACCAGAAGCTGCACAAAGAAGACATTCAATAAACAAAGTAAATGAGAAATGCTAGACCCAGTGTTCTATGCAAGACAGGGACAGTCCCACCGAGCTAACAGAGTCGCTATGGATGATCCTAAAGCAGCCTCAGTTATTTTTAAGTTGATAACCCAGAGGATGGGGGCAGCAGCATCTGTCTGTAGTTTCAGCTGAGGCAGGAGAACCAAAAGCTCAGGCCAGCCTGTGCAACTCAGCCAGATCCTGCCTCAAAAGATGCAAATGGTTAGAGATACACCTCAGTGGCAGAACACCCATCCAGTCTTCAATACAGACGAAAAGAATCCTTTTATTTAAAAATAAATATTTGTCAATCATGACAAGACGAAACAAAGGACAGATTAAGGATAAAGGATGTGGGGCCGGTGAGATGGCTCAGTGGTCTAAAGCACCTGCTTAGGCAGCCACAGGGACTGCAGTTCGATCCCCGGCACCACACGCTGTGCCAGCCCCACCCCCAGGGCAGGCTGAGCCAGCCAGAACACAAATAAATAAATAAATGAGGTTTAAAAAAATAAAAATAAAATAAACTTTAAAAAAAAAAAAAAAAAGGATAAAGGATGTGTATCATAATAGAGATAATGTAAGGTTCATAAGGTTCCATAAGGTTCACCAAAGCTCAAAGCACTGGAGTCCAATAAAATCACGTTATGATTTTTATAGAAGCTCGTATCATTAATAATCTAGCTGATATTTTATGTTTTTTGACCTATGTAACACCAATCATCACCATTCTTGCCAAATAACAGATAATTCCAAAGCAAACTTTATTAGTTTCTTTAAAGACCTAAAGTAATTACCCTTATTAATTAATGTTATGAAGTTATAAAACACAGGAATGTGTGCCATTTTAAAACCAAACCTGCAGGGCCGGCGAGATAGCTCAGAGGACTAAGTGCCTGCTTAGGCTACTGTAGGGACCCAGGTTTGGTCCTTGGCACCATATGCCATGCCTGGCCCACCCCCAGGCACATTGAGCCAGCCACCGGGTCTGGGTATGGTGGCTCAAGCCTTTAATCCCAGTGCTGGAGAGGCTGAAAACAGGAGGATCACTACTAGTCCGAACTACATAGTGAGATCTGGTACCAAATACTTAAAAAACAAAACAGAAAAAACCTGTATAGCTGATGAGCCCAAGGCATGTAATTATGGCTCACAGGAAGGGAGAGAAGAGGAAGATGGACAAACCAGACAGCCCCCTTTCTTAAACAGTGGACACCAGGGTGGTGAATGACCTGGAAATGTGCCTTTGTAATTTGAGGAAAGGTGCCATTACAAACATACAGTTGATAAATTCTAGCTCACAGCATGAGCAGTAATGGCTGCTAGAAGATCCACAGCTATCTAAGCAAAGATAACCTGTTTCTTTCAACAGATGTGGATGCACTTTCCCATTTGTTAACTTCATATAGTAGGATTGTATATTTAATACTTCAGGTATGTGTTGAGGTAAAAGGATTTGTGAGCTGGCCTGGGAAGACAGCCAACATTTTTTATACTCTCTAGATAGAAAAAACTTAAGTGTTCTGAGTACCACCCAGCCGCCTGATACACAAACTTCTGAAACACAACCAGATCATGTTCAGGAAACCGTCTGTACACAGGTTAAGTTTTAGGGGATTCGAATTGGCCCATGCACTTCTGAGTATGTTTAAGAACTAGGCACTCCCTGGCCACCCTCACTCCGATGACACAGTTTCAAAGACTGCCGGCTCATCCAGCAATAAGCAGTTATGTCTAACAGTTTATAATGTTTGCCCTAAAACCTGGGTTTTAAGCTACCAGACTTCTTTTCCTTATTTTAAACGGAACAGACTAAACTCCCTTTACCACAGCAAAACACAGCAACTGTGAAGTTGAAGTCCAATGTCACTACTTATTTGTTTTAGAAACCAAAACCTACCACACACTCAGGATGTCCAAGTGGTGTAGCAATATTTCTTCTTGGAATTGAGGGAAACTAAGAGTTAATTTGTAGAATTTAAAAACACTGGCTAAAATTATGTGCAAAGCTCCCTGAAAGTCCCAAAAAGCACAGACAGGCTCACGCATAAATAAGGATGTGTTTCATTCTGTACACATAATCAAGATGCCAATGCCAACACTGGAAAGGTAAGGAGTAGAGGGCAGAGAGCCAAGTTGTATTCTAATAGTATAACTGTATTACTAGAAATTAGTGCTCCATTATTAGCACTTCTTAATCATAATTATTTTAAAGCAACTCTACTGAACAGCTTAAACACCTATAAATCTACAGCGATTGAAAATAAAAAATACCGTGCCAAAAACACTTACAAAACTTCCCAGGAGTTGATAGAACAAGAAATGCCGGTGTTCGTTTAGAAGAGAAACAACAGTGAGGCTTTGTGGAGCTCACTTGGTAAAAGACATCTATCCGAACTCTCGTGTTTCTGGAGGTAACGGGAAGAAAAGGCCAGCCCCTTCTTCTTTCTGTAAGGCCTTCCTCTGTCCTTCACTCTTACCACTGGACAAATGTCTAAGATCCAGTGTGAAGATCTACCTTAACCAAACAGCTCTGTCCGCCTGGGCATCCTGCCATCGTTTCATTTTAACACATGATAATTACCTTCAACTTGTCCAAACTCACCATCTGACCTCACAAAACTATTAGCCTGCTAATTTCCTTCTCTCCTTCAGGCTGGAACACCTTAATCATTTATGTTCGATGGCAAGAAGCATCTGCCTGGCAAGTGCAAGGTCCTGAGTTTGATTCTCAGTACATTTATTTTTTATAAAAAACCTTAATATTCCTGCTCTCTATCCATTCTTCCAAACCTTACAGAGTTACTTATGTCCTCTACCTCTCTCCCAAAGCCAGAGCTTGAAAGGGCTGCAGTTTTTACCAAGCTGCTGTGAATGTGATCAAAATGCTCATGCAAGTGTGAAAATTTCTTAGATTCGTCCTTAACATTCAGTTCATCCAATACTGTATCACTCCTCTCAAATTCTAGTGTTTTACTACAGTCTAGGACCCTATGCCACAGTTTCCTTAGCAGTACCCACATTTCCTCAAATCAGAATGTCTAAGACATCACTGTTGTTTTCTCTGCTCTATAACTCGTCTTTATTTGTGGATTCTAATTAAAATTCATATTCCTATAGTTCTATTGTGTTTTTCATTTGTGGACAAAGACCTTTAACAGGTGTAAATAATGTGTTTAAAATTCTGCAAGCTGATCCCAAACCACCTTGGTATCTCTCCTGTATTCATCTCTCTCTCTCGTCCTGTATTAATTCTCTATTAAGGCTATGAAAGAACAACCTTAAGTGACTTTCACTATCATACCTCCTACTCCAGTAATTGTAATCATCTCAATCTGACACACTCTTTGACATCTTAACTCCCCAAAATATAACTCTCCATTTCTGTCTGTCTGTCTGTCTGTCTGTCTGTCTGTCTGTCTGTCGGTCTGTCTGTCAGTCTGTTTGTCTGTCTGTCTGTCCATCCCTCAAGGAAAGCTTAAATTCCAAAATTGCTTCTACTAAATGATACTGTTAATAAGGAATTCCTTTGAAAACAATTCTTTCCTTAACGATAGCCATGACTTAGTCATTATTGTGCTTCCAATCAAGTCCAAATTTCAAGGCTCAAAACTGCATTAAGCCAGTTACTCCAGCTTATGTAAGTTCCTTAGGGTTATCCCCAAACATGGGTTTGCTCAAGCTGCTCACATATCTAGGAAGATCTTTTCCTACTTTACTGATCTAATGCTTCTCTTCCTTCAGTCACACAGTATGCGACTGAGCACCATTGGGTTTAACTACTATTCTGATCCTTTGCAATTCTAGGAGCTTGTAGTCTATGGCAGAAAACACATTAGTAAGCAATAATCAAGCATCTTTATGAGGGAGTGGATATCTTTGCATTTTATATTTATGTTACATTTATATTTTAACAGTACTAAAAAATGATGAAAATATCAGAAAAAAAGAAGGAAAGAAATGTCAGCATCCTTTTAAACAACTGAGACATACTGGAAAGGTATTGAGTAATTTCTACTTCTGGTTTCAAAAACATTACTCTGTTTGGGAAATATTTGCTTTCCATTAAGAATCTATCCATGGGGCTAGGGAGATAGCTCAGTGGAATAAATGCTTTCCTGGCAAGCACAAGGTCCTGAGTTTGCCTCTGGTACTGAAAGAAAAAAAAAAGCCTATCCATGCATGCGCATGCCTATAATCCTAATCCTAGCCCCTGGAAGGCTGAAGTAGAAAGATGGTGAGTTTGAGGCCAGGCTGGACTACATAACAAGATAAAAGAAAGGAGAGAGGTAGAGAATAAAGGAAAAAGGGCAGACAGGAGAAAGGGAAGAGGAAAGGAAAGGAAGAGAGGGTCTATCCAATTCATTAGTCTTTACATACTACAGCAGAATGGAAAGAACAGGAAATCTGGGGTGAGAAAGTAAGTGTTAATCAAGTCAGAACAGTTTGGACCTGAGGATGTACTCAGCAATACTTGCCTGGCACATATGAGGCCTCAGTTGAATCTCCAGAACCAAAAAATCAGAACAGTGTGACATTTGTCAAGTCCCTGTGCCGCTGAGATTCTGCCTCCCCATGAGTAACACGGCTGGTGCTCGACCCATGAGTTGGTCAAGTTTAGCATTCAGTGTAATATTCCAGGTTTCTTCAACTTAGCTTCAACTCTCTTTCTCCCAGCCATCTCAGCACACATGAATAGAGAATCTACCCTTGGATCATTCATTTCATTTTAGCTTAAATACAGACCAGGTCCTGGGAAGAAAAAACTAATGTAGGAAGCACAGCTGGAACAAGTTAGTGTCTCAGTTGATTTGTGAATGCTAGAAAAATCATAAATCTAGTATTCATGGAATAATACTTAGCTTCTCATGACAAATTAAAGGTTGACAAAATATTTGCACAAAGAACTATCATACCAGCTAAATCAGGGCCAAGACAGAGGTCACTGCCAGAGAATGAGCAGCCTGTCACACTAGTAACAATAACAACAGCAAAAAAATGCGACAGGAAGTCTTAAGAGCCCAGATAGAAATGCACTGCTTTATCTAGGAAATGTTGTTTCCCTCCTCACTGGTTGGTGAATCTGACCTAACACTAAAACTTAGAATAGACAAACTGTCTTTTAAAAAAAGACCATGAATGACATTTACAGTATAAAACCAAGAATGTATGAAAAATAGTATTTAATGCATTAATATTAAAATTAAGCATCAGCATTCCTTTCTCAGTCACCTTCTGCATGTGTCGGGTCACCATGGCCAAAACTAAAAATCCTTCTTATTTTAGTCCGGAATCAAGTCCTTATAAGAACACATCATGGATCACAACCTGTACAATAACATGCAGAAACAATAAAAATGATGGACGTCTGTACGGCAGAACCTGAAACCAGGCTCTAAGGGAAGTGATGGCCATGAAAGGCAAAAGAACTTGGGAGGAGAAACAAGAAGTCTTGGAACAACCAGTGAATACGTCCCTAAGTGAGCCAAGTTCATTGTAGTTTTCTTCTTAATAGCACTGAAATCATCTCTTAAATATTTCAGCCAGGCAATCCCTTCTGTGAGTTGGGACAGCAGTGCTCCGCACACCTTCTTTGGCTGCTGCTTTCAATTTGTTTCTTCAATGACCTGGAATCCCTTGCAAATACTCCCATCAAAACACTGTCATCGTTGCAGACTGCCCTGCGCAGAGTTCCAAAGCTACATGTGCTTCCCCTGGTAACTACAGAAAGAAGCCTGAATGTTCTCACACTGATATCAGAGTTTAGAAGGTGACTGCTAAGTATGAGTTACTTTATCAGGTCCACATTCTTTTCCAATGAGAAAAATAACTAGGAAGTAGTAAAAGAAAAAGTATTGCCAGCTTTTTCTGTTGAGTCAGTTGTAACAGTCCAATTGTTCAAAACCTTTTTTTAACTTGGCTGTTTTTTTTGTTTTGTTTTGTTTTTTTTTGACACAGTTTCACTATGAATTTCAGACTGGCCTTGACTCACTGTATAGCCCAGGCTGGCCTCGAACTCACAGCGATCTTGCCTCAGCTTCCTGAGAGCTGGACTTGCACACGTGTGTCAGCGCACCCAACGACTTACTCCAAACTTGAAGCACAACGCTTGATCCATTACCCGTTAGTCCACTTGGTCTTCCTGAGCATGGTGTCCTCCATCCCCAATCTTCACCTGTGGGAGCCTCCCCAACCCACAGCACTGAGCCATACTGCCCTCCACGTGGCCCTCACTGCAGTGGCTGGCTAGCTTCTCACTCGCCACGTGTGAGGCTCCTAGTGTTTCTTTTTATGCCCGGCCCTCATCCTCTCAACTAGCTCTGAGACCTTCTACAGATAAGTTATTCCAAGTTCACACCACAAGCTATTCCAAAGTTCTCTCACACATTTGGTACAAAGTAGAGAAGTGACAAATTTGATGAATTAAAAAACACAGACAGTAAATATGTGCTCAAGAGCTTGGTGGACTACTGAGATCTGCCAATGCAACTCTCACTTGACAATCCAGAAACTAAAGGTGCAGGGCATTTAAACGCTAGAGTCACGATAAAACCCACGTCTACTATTCGAAGATGCTTTACTTCTGACAATGTAAATTAGCTGGGTGTGGTGGCGCAAATCTGTAATCCTAGCACTCCACTCCGGAGGATGCGGCAGGAGGACTGCTGTGGGCTCAAAACCAGTGTGGGCTACGTAGTGAGTTCAAGGCCAGCCTGAACTATACACTGAGAACCTGTCTTAAAACAAAACAAAACAAAACTTCCTGCAAAAGAATAAAAATCTATCTCTGTACAAAAATGCACACATTAATGTCCATAGCAGCATTCTTCATCATAACCCAAAACAAGAAGCGATTCAAATGTCCATCAACCACTGAACAGTGAATAAAATGTGGCATACCTATATAGTGCAAATTATCTGACCATAAAAAGAAGTAATGGGGCATGCTACAAATGGTAAGTCTTGGAAGCATCAGGCCTATATGAAAGAAGGCAAGAAGGTGGCAGAAACAGAAGACCACACAGTCTAACACTATATTATGTCAACTACATAAAAGGTGCTTTTCAAAAAATGTATTTAATACAGGTCCATAGGGTCTATAGGGTCTCACTATCTAGATGGGACTCACAGTGGTTTTCCTGTTTTCAGCCTCCCAAATGCTGAGATTATCGGCAGACACCACCATATCCAGTCTCAACTGTCATGTCAGGGTACCCCAGGGGTGGGGCCAGCACGCCACGCCACACCACTATGGGGATTGAACCCTGGCCGCTGCACTCTGCCTAAGCAGGCACTTTAGTCTGCTGAGCTATCTGGCCAGCCCTAAAAGATGCTTTTCTGAGGAAAAAACTTATTTGCCTGGAGACAATTAAGCTCAGTATGAAGCTGGGTTTTTGTTGTGCTTTTACTTGGGGTCTAGCAACTGTAGTTTAGGTGATCCCTGACCTTATCGTGTAGCTGGGGGTGGAGCATGCACCAATTCTCCTGCCTCTGCCTCCCAAAAGCTGGGCTCACGGGCGTGTTCCATCACATCCAGCGTTGGAGTTTCTTTTTAGAATGACTGGAAATTTTTAAAATTGATGACAGCTAAGTCTAAAAATGTATAAAAAATAATTTATGGTATGTCAATCTTACCTCACATAGTAACCACAGATAAAAAGTGAACTATGCAGCATATTAGAATTTGAAGTCTGTTTTACAAGTGTTCATTTCAAAGTTTAATCAATACAAATTAAGTTCATCTCAAATGCCTAACAGG
>PVKN010006932.1:0-27586 GCA_004027915.1 Capromys pilorides
GTGTCAGCCATCAGGACAAGTCACGGCCATTGCTTGACCAGTTTGCTCTCTTTGAAATCCTGAGAGAATGTTTTTTCTCTAGGTGACTCTCCTTAGACACACTATACTTCATTTATCCCTTTCCTCTGAGGTCCCATAATCTCCTTGAATAGAAAATTTGAGAAACCACTGAGTTATAGGATATTACAGCACAGGTTCTCTTATGTCCTGAGTCCTTACTGACCTTGAAGGGCTAGGGCCAGAATGTTGGCTATCCTCATAGCCCTTCTCTTTCTCCAATTTTTGGTCTGTTAACTTACATTCTCAACCCTCCAGCAGAGAAGCTTCATGATACTATTAGTCTATAACATAGGTAATTGAGCTTAACATCACTGTCTTTCTGAATATCAAACACCTTAGACTTATCTTGTAATTGGTATTTTCTGTCAATCACTGATTTTCTAATAAAACTTTTTAATGTGATAAAAGCATTTACACATTTTTACACAGACATTTAGATATCCAAGGATGTACAAAATTGTAGCCTGTCAAGCATATTGCATTCTGCCTAGTCTCTTACTCTCACTTAATACCCTTTTTTGTTAACCAACCATTTACTTGAGAGAGAGTATAGCGGTAACTGAGTTTACATTAGAAGCAGTACACATCTAGAAGACCAGAATGATACACATTCCAGGCATAGTTTTAGCATTGCATGTTGCGATCATCAATGTGAAAAACCTTTTGAAGGTTCTTAGAACCAACATTTAATTCATCCTGTGTACATAAGGGCATAATTTTGCTCCTGCTATGTTTCCTCTCTTTTCTGCTTCCAATCACTTCATTATTTGGTAATTTGTTCAAAGACTACATTTTTTATCCATTTTCTCATGAGATTGGTGGGGAGCCAAGCTTTGGCTTATTGTTTTAGTACCATAATATGATAATGTTTAATTGAGAGATATTTAAAATGATTTATATACCATTGAATGGGCTGAAAAGCAACACAGCAGCTACTATGGGTGATATTGGAACTATACATAATGAAAATTCTTTAGTGAGAAAGCATCATTTGTGAGGGTTACAAATGCCAACCACTACAATACCCAGAGTGGCTGCAGTCCCTCCTGTAGTCCCTTCTGGGGCCAGGGGGTAGAAGTGAAATTTTGCCTGAATATGAAGTGTTATTAGAAGAAGGAGAGGATTTTTTTTACCCCCACATGAACTATAGCTAAGAAAAGAGAGATAAGAACATGAGGCAAATAAACCATAATATGCTTATTATGTCACAAAACTCAGAAAGATAAGGAGCCTTTTGCTTTTGTAATTTGAGAGTTGTAAGTGACTTACATGATCACTGTTAGAAACAGGTTTTCAGAACTGAAGGGAATTCTTGGACTTTGCAGTGAGTTGAACAGTGAGTTGCTTTCAGGGAAACTTTCTGAATCACAATTTAGAAAATGTTAACACTTACTAAATCAAATTAGTCATAGCCTCCCTTTTTGGTTGTACAAAATGAGATCTAAGGAGCCCATTGGTTGTTTGTTAATGGCTTGTCACGTGGGGTTGTGGGAGATAAGGGTGGCACATTTAACTGCCAGTGTTGGAAGGAAGTCTATAAGGAAATTGGTACTGCCCTCCAGAGGGCTAGGGGGCAACTGAAAGAGTACTCCATGATTTCTATTATGAATAAAGGCAGTTTTAATAGCTTGTAGAGTTTCCACAGCACAGACCAAATCAGCAACAATATTGAGAGATCGAATCATGGAGCTGGGTTTTTTTTATTAGTTATGGTCATCTGAAAAGTTGGACTCCTGTAGGATATTAGCAGATAACAGTTATAAAGTTTTGCAGAGAAAACTTGAGATCAAGGACAATATAACACATCATCATAACAACATGTTAGCCATGCAGAAAAATTCATGTTTAGTATTAATTTTAGAAATAAGAAGTATACCCTGTGTCAACCAGAGGGGACAGCTGAGAGCTGGGCAGGAGTAACTGACAGAGCCAGGGCCAGAGCCCCTTAATCTTTGGGCAGCAAGGAACATTCAAAAGGAATAGCCTGAGGTCCACTAAACCAACAAACCTATATAGATATAGATATAGATATAGATATAGATATAGATATAGATATAGATATATATTCTATGAATTGCTTCCTCCACAAATTTTTCCTTCACGTATAGTACTTTTTAGTTTTGCCACTATCTCTCTCCTTATCTTTCTATCAGGCAAAAACTTTTACCATATAAAATATTATGATACCAAAAGTACATGTTTTATACATACATCTATATATTCCTACTTACTATAAACTTTTCATAACAAATTTGGCTGCAACAATTTAGATGTTAAAGTGTTCTTCTCTGTCTTCTTTTTCTCCCATTTGCCTCAGATTATTACATTTTTAAACTTGATTGGCTGCCAAGGGACTTCTAGTAACCTTGAATCAGTATTCATATCACCAGCAGAAAGCAGACAATTAACCCAATAATTGTAATTTAAGAATTTATAATGTATAAGAAATGTTTAATCGTATTAATTAAATAAAAATAAAAACTTACATTGGAAGCCAGAAGTAAATTTACCACCCAGCTAAGATTTATAAAAATGGGTTTGTGTCGTGACTCTGGGTGGACTCTCTCATGCTGCAGAGTGAATATTTTATGACTGACTCCCTGCTTTTCCCATGCATGGGGAGTTGAGCCTTTCTTTCTATTTTTTGAAGTAGGGCTCCCCTCAATATCCAATCTAGAGTGATACTGCTTGGCCCAGGGATACATTTAGGACATTTTTTTGTTTGATCTTTTTACCTTGTCTATTATATTTACAATCCTTTCAAAGGTGTCTCTTCTTGCCACAATTACAGCATTGTTGAGGCTTTAAAACAACAGCAGGCACCCTGCCTTATGACACTCAGTCCCCATATTTCAGCAAGCCTTGGTCCTTTCAACCATCTTTGATTTTTAAAGGGGTGTTAGGACTCTTTGACAACCAGCCCTGGCATTTTTATGCACTAGCTGAAAGATATCTTGACCATCAAGAGCCAGTATCTAGAACTTAACCTTTTATTTCAGCTGGTCCATAAGATTATTTGGTCCCTGTGTCTGTTTTATCTTTTCTTGAATAAGTTTCACTGTTCTTAAAATGACAGCCTCAGGTGTGCTGTAGCTTCTGTGTGAATGGCGTACCTAAGTAGAGCAAGCCACCAAAAAATGGGTGGGACATGTCCCCCTCTCTCCTTGGACCCACTACATGCAGTCATAGAATTTCCCAAGTGAGCCCCAGATTGTAAAAAAAATAAGTTTATTTGTTTAGACTCAAATGGGACTCCAGAGGCAGCAAAACTGAGGCCTTGATCCATACTTTTGTAGGAGCAACTCTAACAAGCACACTGGATTTGAGAAACTTAATTTTTTTAATTCGTAAGTTAGTCCCTGTATGATAGGATTTTTTTGTTTTCTTACATTTTCTCTCTTGACCAACAATGAAAAATCTTTTGAATGATTGTATATAGGCAATAATAAGTATTGTATTTATAAAACGAATTTGGTTTATCATTTGATTGGCCAACAGCCTAAAAAGAAACCTGTCACCAAGTTTAAGGGCACCTGTACTTTTACTCACTGATTTAAATTAACCCACTGTTAAACCAAAAGGGCTTTGGATCAATATCACGAGTGTCCATCTATCTTAAGTAGCACTTTTTAGAAGACAATGTATGTCTGAAAGTTAACACACATGGAGAGGAACATATATATTAGCCTAAATCGCTTATAACCTTGATATTACCAAATTTTATAGCTTTATTTTTAGGTGCCCTTTAAGTGTATTAGTTTTTCTTCTGTAATGAATTTTGCTTGGCTCAGCCTCCTAAAGAGCCAGAAGCTTACAAGGGCAAAAGGTAAAAGCAAAATTATAACTGGTGTGACCTGGAAATCTTTACTAAAGCAGCTTTAGGTGCCTTAGTTTTTGAAACATTAACGGGCCAGATAACATGCGGAACACAGAACACAGCTATGTCTAATCCTAAGGCACTCTCAGCTGCTTTGGCCTGACTTAGAGTCTTTGTCACAATACTGAGAGGAGTTTCTATTCTGTTGATAGATTTGTCCCAGTCTAGCACACTTTACTGGCTTTCATTTTGCTTTAGCCCTTTGAGGTTTTTTTTCTTTTTTCTCGTATGTGTGTGTGTGTGTGTGTGTGTGTGTGTGTGTGTGTGTGTGTGTTTTCTTTTTCATTTTATTTTATTCTCTTTGTTTAAGTCAGGTTTTGAAAGAGATATTACTATTTTTCATCTTCAAGTTTGACCCATATGGTAGACAAAGCAGGAGAAATGAAGTAAAAGAGCAAAGTGAGAGGTAGAGGAGCTGTCCCCACTCACTCAGCAGTCACAGAAGTGGCCAGGCCCTGACCTAGCCACGGGCTTCCCAGGCCTTTCCATGGCTGTTTATCCTCCTCACCAGTGCCCGCCCCTTTTCCTGGCCTGGAAGGTCGGCCCTCCACGCTGAGCTGCAGCAACATCTTCTCCTCCCAAGGGCTCTGCTTGTCACAGTGAGGGACCATAGGCTTCCATAAAATGGGAAAGATTACCTGGAAAGCAGGCTGAGGTCAGCCACTGAGAGCCCCCAGGGGCCATTTCTCAATTGAGAGCACCCAGCCGTTAGGAAGCCTCTGGGAGAAGAAAAGGCCCCAATGCTGAGAACTCCCTGGCTCTTATTTAGAATGTCAGTGTGGGAGAAAAAAGCAGGACAAAACTCGATTTGGCCAGGAGCTCTCTCAAGGCTAGGCGCTCTTTCTTGGGGAGAGGAGGACAACTGGCCAGATACCACAAGCTTTGTTTATCTAAACGTTTTATTGTTTAACCATCCAATTCTTCACCACCTGTGAGCTTTTTGCCCCACAGCTTAATCATTTATTGCTCACAATCCTGGGTGACTTGCCTTGTACTTTATCGGCTTTTGCCCTGCATTTTAACCATTCATGTGTCACGGAGCCTTGTGCTTCCCGTAGCTTCATCATTCAGTTTGATCATTGGCTGCTGTCCAGGCCCCCACACTTGACCTTGTAAACACTGCACATAGTGACATTTCTTTTCCTCCCTGCCTATCTCCCCATCAACCCCTGGAACTACATCCTTGATCCTGAACATCCGCTGTCCTTGGCTGGTCCCCACTACCCAGTGAGGCCGATGCTGGGCTAGGCTCTGCCACTAACGGGGTCACTGTGGGACCTTCTAGGCCTGAGACTCTCCTCACCGCAACACCTTGCCAGACTCAGATGTCACTTCCAAGGGGTTTGCGTGCTCTGTTGGCCTGAGCAGCCTCGGTTTGGCTTGTCCTGCCAACTGAGTGCCTGGGACTTGGGCACTAAAAACGAAGAAATCTAATACTCAGAATTGCTCCATGGGGATGTCCCAGTGACCCTAGCACCTTCGTAAGCCGCGGACCTGGCTTGCCAGAAGACTTCCATTTTGTTAGTATTTACCTCAGATGCTGCCGGCCAGTCATTCAGCTTCCCTGAACTGGAGCTTCCTGATCTTTAAAGGGACTACTGTAGCTCTTCCTTTAGCACTATTCAGTCTCAGCAAGTTGAAGGCATTTGATACACGTACGAAAGCACAGTGCCTGGCCAACATTAAGTACAGTACATTTTGAAAGACTTTTGTCCCCCCCGTGAGTAAAGCTAAAATATAGAGCAGCCCTCGGCCATACATACACACACACACATGCACACACACACATACACACACACACACACACACACACACACACGCATATGCACACACACAGAAAGGATGATCTAGCAAATCAGCAAATAAGGCAAAGCTTGACTTCTGCTCCCAGGAGCAGTTGTTGAGTCCCTTGCTTCTCAGGTTCTGGACCTGCCTGTTTCAATTTATACGGTTGTGCCCAGTGTCCTCTCTTCTGGTGACACTGTTGGGAATGAGCAAGCCTCTGCCTGTCTTTTCATGGCTCTAAGCTACCTTGGCTATGAACTCATGCCTGGCAGCTTCAAGTACTACACCTGCTAGGACCTTTCTGTTCCTAGCCCCCGTCCTAGATGCCTCCTCTGGGACACACCCACATCCACAATAGTTAACACCATCAGGCTGAAAGCCATACCTTATGCCTTGGGCAAGGTCTGAAATTATCAGTCTTCTCCAAGTAAGCACCCTCAGAGGGACCATGGATATAAAGCAGACTAGAAATTATCCCCTGCAACAAAGGCACAGGTACCACAGTTCTAGTGGGCCAGTCTCAAGAAACAGACTCTAATATTAAACAGGATTCTGAGAAGGACACAGAAGTCCTTGGCTTATATGGGGAGATTATGTAAAGACCAGATGTCTCCAAGACAGAAACTAGGAAGGGCTTGATCATCATCCAGAAGATTCCTAGACAGAGAAGGAGTGATTCTTAATTTTAATTTCTTCTCCATTGCTGTCATGTGTAGAAAAGCCACTTCCTCTCTCTTGAGGTATTCTTTTTTCACTTGGACAATGAAGACAGTGAGATAGTATACAAATCTGGTGGAGTATCAGAGTCTTTGGGGAAGATTTTTTTTGTAATACTGTACAATGATTGAACACGCCCCCCACCCGCCCCATTTCTTTGTAATATCTACTGAGTCTGAATCTCCAGAGCCCTGGAATCTGTGTTACAAAACTCCTCAGGTAGTTTGGGAAGCACTAATTAGATGACCTCCCAGGTCTCATCATGCTATGGCCTTCTCTGATCTCTATGAGACTCCAGACAGAAATAACAAAGAGATTCACAGGGACAAAGCTTGAACAGACAAGCCCACCCGCATGAGAAGCAGAGTGGCCCTTCCACAGTGAGCAGGAAGCTCAAAAGCTCCATCCCCCTCAAGAGGTGCTGCTGGAGGGAACATAAGTGGATTCCAAAGCAAGGGGGCAGATTTATGAGGGTCAGAGCCATCTGCACCAGCAGGGAGCACCACTGTGCCTCAAAGGCTGATGGGAGCAGCAGAACTCTAGAGCCGGATGAATCATGAGTCTGACCTGGAATGGCAAAGCCTCTGTTCCCATGGAATCCACTTTTAAAAAAGTTTCCTGTCTGTACCTTTCCACCAGAAATTGTTGAAAATAAAAACAGAATTTTGTATATAGAAACCACCTGAGACTAATACATATCCAGTGTATTGGGAAAATACTGGTCTCTTTATTGAGAGACTGCCCTGGAGTCCCTCCTTTATGGAGAGGGGTATAAATCCTGAGTTTGGGTGTCTGCTTCCCACAGTGAGAAACTGAATGAGAAGTAAAGTACTTGCTAAACGACATTCATTATGTATCTTGAATGCTGAATGCTATGCTAAGCCTTTTGCTCAGATCATAATCTAGAAAGTCAAAGTACTAGCTGAAGTTTCCACTCTTAAAGTGAGGCTCAGGAAGGTACTATAACACTACCCAGATCTTACACTAGTTGGTGGCAAATCCAGATGAGAAAATTCAGCCCATCTGCATCCAAAACCCATGCCCCACTGCCCACTCACCAGATGCCAGGTGTGGCTGGCATGGGATCAACCGGCACAGAAACCCCCCCAGGCACATTTTGTAATTAAGGATAACTTCAGCCTCTAGCCAAAACATAGAAGCCCGGTACCCCTAGGAATGTCCCAGAACCTACGGAACAGTGTTAGGTGGCCTGAGGTGGCTCCCACTGAAGTTATATGCTGAGACAAAATGCCAAGCCTTCTTCTCTCTCTCCTAGCAATTCTTGACAGAAAATAATATATAGGGACCCTTTTATATGCATGGTTGAACTACATAAACCTCCACATTTCTATCCTCACACTGGTGAGACTCTTCCAGATCCAGGCTGCTTACTATAGGCAAAACTGGGACTGCAGGATGGCTTCAAGCTGGGAGATGATGCAGGGGTGGGTTTCCTTCCTTCTTCATCTTCATCTTTATCCCCAAACTTATTGAGTTTCAGTTCCCAGATACGGGAACTGAAAACTGGGATGACGATGGGATCAATCATCACAGAACTCCCCCCCATTTTGTGGTTATGAATGATTCCAGCCTTGGATACAGGCGGGAACCAGTGAAAGAGCTCCCATTTTTAGAGTTTTGGGCTTTGCAATGTCAATGCCCACACCATGGCCTCTCATAGCACGCTGATCCAGCCCCTTTCATAGACCAGTGAATGAAACTGAGGTCTCAGGATCTGTCGCTGGGAGACCCCGCTCAAACCCAGGTGTTCCTGATGATTCCACAGCCCTGCTCCTCCACCCCTCTAGCACAGCTCACAGCTACAGTATGGCAGTGGGCCAAACAAGCAGTACAGACGTGCCTTCTGGGAAGATTTAGTCTTTTCAAGGAGCAGGTTTGTCTCCTCAACACAAATAAATCAGAAAGGTAACTATCAGCAATTCATTGCAAACGTCAATGGTCTCACTACCTGCTAGCCCTTGAAATGACCTTCAGAAATCAAATAGAAATCAACACCTCCATTTAGAGAAAAAAAAAAAAAAAAAAAGCATGAGTGCTCAGTGTTGAGTAGCTGTAAACACCACTAGAACTTCATTTTCCTGACCTCAGGACCAGGACTATGTTACAGAAGCTCACCACAGAAAGCCCAGTTTTCAGATTATCAATCTTGCCCAACAGACTCTCAATCTGATTATTTATAATTGGCAACCCAAATTAACCTCTTACATCCGCATCATTAAATGAGTCCCAAGTCTTCAAGAAAATTTCCCTTTAATGTTTTAGTGAACAAAGCTACTTCACTGAAACTAATTTCCCCTTAATTTTTATGAGTAGAATTTAACTCAAGCTGTCTTTAAAGAGAAATAATTTTGGCAACTTGATAATGAGGTGGGGTTTTTTTAAGTAAAAGTAATTTATCAATAATATAGTTTTTTAAAGTTTGTGTAAGCTGTTTAAAATATTAGGATTTAAGGCAATAAAAGATAGGACAATTCCCCGAGGCCTGGGCTGGCTCAAAGACAGACAGACAGTGTGAAAGCACATGTCCTGGAGATGGAGGAGGTTTGTGTCAAGGGCTCCTGTGGTACCCTGAAAAGCCACTTTGGGAGAGGACAGAGTATGCAAGAGATGGGCTTGGGCCTGGGAAAAGGAGACAAAATTTAACCAATTTGATCTGTTTTTCTGTTCTGTTTTGTTTTTTTAATTATCTAGATTACCTAGACCACTTAAAAGCTACTCTAGTTGGATTACTAAACCTAAGCTGATTATAATGAAATTGAGTCCTGCCCAGTTGAAGGCTTGTTACCAGGTGTCTGACAGGAAAAACCACACCCAAGAAGTATGAGGCCTCCTGCTCGAACCTGTCCTGGGTCCCTCAGCCAGGGGTGGAGTTATTGGGCTGATACTGTGTTTGATTTATTCTGTCTATCTCCCCCAAGTTAAAAGATTCTGGTATGTGATGCCAACACTTTGGCAATGTGTTGGATGCGGTCACTGTAGCAGATTCGTCACTGTGGCCACTGGACTACCCAGGGAGACCTAGAGAGAAGAAGGGGCTGGTCCAGGTGAGTGACTACCTCTCCTTTTGTGCCGCAGTTCACTGGTTGTTCACCACATGTGGGGCAAGCGGGCCCCATGGCCCCACTCAGACCCAGTGCAACAACGCCTACCAGAACTCCAACCTAAGCGTGATGGTGGGAAGCGAAGGGCCCTTGAAGGGCATCCAGATCTGGAAAGTGCCGGCCACCGACACCTACAGGTGCGTATGAGAGTGGAGAGGCTGAGGGCTGGACCCACTCCCTTGAGTAAGACTGGGTGCACGCACCTGCAGTACACAAAGACACAGAGGCTCAAGGATCACAAACCCTGGTCTATAGCAGGGTGTAAGGGCTGGAGGTGCAATATGGGAGCAAAAGCTGTATCCTGTGTCTCCTGGGAGCTCAGAGACTGTGGAGATGATATGTGTACAGGAGCTAACTTTACAATTATTACTAATCATTCTAACTTTGATGGGCTATTCTTTGAATTCTTAATGCTTCTCCAATAAGGCAATTCTGTAAAAATATTTGAGAAACAAAAATACAGTCCACACGAGTGCCAGCGCTCTTATCCTTGAGCCTCGTTTTCTGAGCCAACGCTGTCTGCACACAAGTGTTCTCTGCTGCTTGTTCTCAGCACAACCCCAGCCCTGTACATCAGGCATGAGGAGGGATCACTCCTTTTGCCGCTTTGAGGCACAGCTAATGAGCTAGGCAGAGCTAATGAGTATGTGGGGCTGGTTAAAACCCAGGATTCAAGTGTCTGATTTGTTTTGAAGTGTGTGTGCCTGTGTGTATGTGTGTGTGTGTGTGTGTGTGTGTGTGTGTGTGTCTGTGTGTGTCTGTGTGTGTGTCTGTGTGGCTGTGTGTGGCTGTGTGTGTGTGTTGTACTGGAGAGGGAACCCAAGGCCTTTTCCATGGTAGACAAGCGCTCCACCCCTGACTTATATCCCAGTGAAAGCATGAATTTCCACCAATACCAGTTGGTATTCATGTAGCCTTGGAGAATCACTCAGTTTCAGCAACACCCAGACTTACAGAAGCCCATGCAGTCCTCATGCAGCCTCTGGGGCAGACAAAACCAGCACAGCGGTCTGCATCTTAGCAATGAGGAAACAGGCCAAGTCCGGAGGCTCCTGGCAGTCACAAAGCCAGAAACAATCTTCAAGGTCAGGTATCAGGAGTATGGCCCCTTGCCGCCCTCCCGTCCATCCCACAGCACGTAGCCAGGCTATCTTTTATGCCGTGCTGGTGCCAATTCCCCAAGGACACATGGGTTGGGAGCTTTCTTTCCCTCCCTGCGGCCTCCACCTCCAAGGAAAGGGCTTCCCAGTTTGCTCTCCCTGTTTTCTCTCTCCAGCTTACCACATCCTGTCCTAGATGGCCCCATCCTTGGGTAAATGTGTTCCAGGCAGAGCCATAAGTGCTTTGTAAGTGACATTCAGGGCAGGAATGCAGTCACGAGGTTTAGTTGGAATCAGGTTAGCTGCTCCCAGTCACCCACACACACCAATAAATGGACCAGCCACCCCAGCCCACTATATGGAGCAAGCCAGGCCCTCTCTTCTTGCCAAGCAGAACCTCCATACCTTCCCACATAGGGAGGAAGGGATTCCTGAGAAGAAAGCTTTGAAACTTGCTAGGGACCCATATTTCTCCAGCTGTGAGCAGCGAGCTGAGTGGCATTGTCATTGATGGTATGATAGCCCCCTGTTCCCATAGGAGGAATCTGGAGTCAGAGATCTGGAGCCCCAGACATGAGGCTGCACAGTCACCAATCCAAGCTGGGATTTGAACCCAAGGGGCTCTGGCTCAGACTCTGCTATTTGCACTGATGCCAACATCTGGACTCTGAGAGGCACAGAGAGGACAGAAGAGACAGAGAAGAGAGTGGTTCTAAAAACCACTCCCAGCCACTCCAGAAAGCCTGTGGAAATGAGATCTTGCGAGGGGAGGCCCAGCCATTGAAAATGACAGCGACAGTGCATTCTATAGATGAAACTCAACAGGAAGATGAAAGCAGAGCTGCTGTGAGACAACCTGAGACCCCGACAGTAATCCCCCGAAACTGCCCATTGCATCCCCTCAACCCAGGCTAATTCCAATGCCGCATTGGCCAGGACTTCCCCTGTTGTCCCCCCGCAAAGCCCCACTGTCAGAAGATGCCTCGTATGTGTCCTCCTGGTGCATTCCCCCCCAGGATGTGAATCCAGCCCATCCAGATTTGCACAGGTTATTCAATCCCTTGAGACTTTGTTTCCCTGTGTGTGACAGAGAAGGGGACGCTAAGCCCTTCCCAGTGGCTATGATGCCTGACACAATGCCTGTATGCAGTAGGAGTTGCTGGCTGTGGACAGAGTGACCTGCTGGCATGCTGATGGTAGCAGACACACACCATCTCCAGGAACAGGCCAAGCCCATGGGCAGGAGCCCTTGACTTTTCTGTTTCTGGTGACTTTATTCTGCCTTCTTCAGCTGGTCCTTGGCTTTGAAAGATTTGGCCTGCTGGAGGAGCTACACTTGGTACGTAATAATTAATTAATTCCCCATTTATTATTAATCACTGCTATATGTAAGTCTAGTCAGGATTCTGATCTGCATGAAGTGCCAGTAGACTGATAAAATCCTCACTAAAATCAGAGAACTGTTTCCTTTGTCTTGGAAATGTCGAGACTAGCTCGATGCTGCCAGCATTGCCTGGGGGTTGCCTTTTTGGAAATCCACACAAGGAGCCATTTTTCTACTGAATCAGTACATTTTGAAGTGTCCCAATTAGTAAAGGGGACATTGTAGCCTGGCTTAAGACAGTGCCAATCAAAATGAGAGAGTCAAAACCAAAAGTGCGAGGTTTGAAGTGTTGTTGCTGTTGCTGTGGTGGGGGTGGGAGTGGTTGAATACTTGTATTTTAGCCAATGATCAGCTCAAACAAACATCTCTGACCCTTATCTCATTCTTGACCCTGAATGATACTTAGAGCTTTGATGCCAGTATCTATTGGTCATGATAATTTAGTAATCAAAGAGTCAGATAATTAATGATTTGCTCTCTAGGCTACATCAAAACATCCCCAAGTCACATTATCCACATTGAAAAGTCCATGCCATTCTCTGGAGGACTTTTGCTCCTTTGTAATTATTGTTATTTAAGAAATGCGACTCATCTAGTGAGGAAAACATAGGATATGCCACCGGCTGTAAGAAAAAGGTCCTTGGGAGCAGAGGGTGGGAGCCCTGCCAGGTAGAATCCTTCTACTTTGGAAGTGTGATGCTCAGCTAGTGCTTTCTGATTGGGAAGAGGTGGGATAGTAGGATGGTGGCTCCCCCTGGTGGGTGGGAAAGTGGACTGGAAGAGGTTACTCTGTCACAAACGTGCTACATAAAAGGTGGGGCTTTCAGGCCTGGAACTTCCCAGGGATGTATGAGGTGAAAACATCCCACTTTTAATTGGTAATTTATCCTGGGCCATCTCCCACCCTGTACCCTTCTGCCTACCATAGCTTGGGAAGAGGGAAGGGGGCAGGAAGGGCCTGGAGAGGAGATGAGCATAGGCTGCGGCTATGCCTTGGGGTCCTCATCTCTCCATCCACTTCTTTTCCTTCCCTGGATCTGCCTCTCCTCTGTCAACAGTGATGGCATGCTTGGCCTCTCTGTCTCTCCACACATCGTTCTTGACAAGTCTTGGTGTACTGTGGTAAACAACGTCACACATCTGACACCAAAAGTAAATCCAGTCCCTGCCCGAGAGAAGCTGCAGCCAGCGAGGGCACTGACCATGGACTAAGCATTTCTGCGTAAGGAGAAAGATTTACAGTGGGTGTTCACACGAGGTACTTCCTCAAAGGCCAGGGGAAGGTGTTGCACCTGGTAATGGTGAAACTTTTAGAGAATGAGTGCCAAACTGCAACCCAAATCTCATTTATTGTAAGTGCCAAGAACACCAGTAAACCTGAGTACTGAGGTTCTAGTTTAGAAAAAAGCAACTCTGCATCTTAACATCTTTTGTCTTAAAGACACCCACAACGCTTGTGCCGCAGGTTCGCTGCTACCGGCTCAGCCTGCATTCAAGGACAGCTCGCTGGAGACAGAAACCTGAGTTCATCCTGAAGATTCTTCTACCAGGAGGCAGGGAGGGAAGGAGGGGCACCACAACCAGTGCCCACGCTGCCACCAGAAGTCAGTGGGATGGTACCTGCAGGGCTGCAGAGGCCACCTCCAGGGGGGCCTCATCTCCCAAAGGCCTTGAGCTCCCTCTGGCGCTGGCAGGAAAGAGGGAGTTAGAAAAAAGAGCCTGCAGACAGGCACAGGGCAGGGCACCTGAGGGTGGACAAGAGGACCTGCCAGCAGGGGTAAGGAGGGTGAGGGTGGTCAGATTTGAGGAGAGGCAGGTGGGGGGAGGGCAGTGCCCAGAACAAGATTCACACTTCTGGCATAGGGGTTGAAGAAGCAAGGACAGTGAGTGGCAGCTACTGTCTTAAAGGTCTTGATCAAGAAGGAAAAGCCAGGTTAGGTGGCAGGGAGAGGGACAGCTGGTAAACTCCATTCCCAGACCCTGGCTCTGTGGGATGATGATGTTCAGGGGAAATCCTGGATTGTGGGACTCATGCCTGGGCTCATGATAAAGCAGAGATGGACAATGGCAGCCAAGCTCTGAGCACTGTCGGGGATTTAGGGAGAGTGCGTGTGAAGTGCCTAGCAAGAGGCAGGGGGCAGGCAGCAGGTGCCACCACCCCCTCTCGCTCTTGCTGCCCTCTCCCCTTCCAGACCCCTCTCCGTCCCCTCAAGCCTCTCTCTTTTGCTCTTCCTTTTCTTCAGGTCAGCATCTTCCCTAGCCCTTGATCCTCCCAGACCTCCCCATCCCACAGAGATCACATATATAACATTGCACATGCCAGGCCCACAGCTCCAGGTGCCAGTTCTCATGCAGTTCACTTACTCTTCAGACAGGGGGCACGGGGCCTCCGATTCCAGCCAGAGCTGCTGACCGAGGCACAACTGTTCCTGGTGCTTGCCTCAGCTGACTTCCGGGACCACTGCACAGGTAGCAAGCATCATAATTCAACCAAAGTCACAAACAGCCATAGAGCCCCCACTGTGTGTCAGGCACTGATCCATGTGCTCCTACTATGCCCTGGACACTGATCTGTAGAACACCCACTGTGTTCTGGGCACTGAGCCATGGGGCTCCTACTGTGTGCTGGGAACTAAGCCATGGAGCCCCCACTGTATGCCAGGTGCCATGCCAGGGGCTCATACTGTGCTCAGCCCTGAGCCACAGACTTCTTACTGTGTGCCAGGCACTGAGCCATGAGACTCCTACTATGTGCATGACACTGAATAAGTACTGTGAGACTTGTAGGGAGGAATGACAGTCCGGAGTCTCAGGGTCTCTGGAAAGACTACAAAATTGGCATCATTATGAGCAGGAAAGTTCAATACTAGTCCATAATGCCAGTCAAGTTCTAGACAGTTAGTAGGAGAGATGTCACAAGGCAGGATGAATTGCCAGAGTGACAGCACAGAGCCTTTGCTATAAAGAGCACAGGGCAGGGAAGGCCGCAGTGGCAGGAGGCCTCAGCAAAGAACAGTATGCTGCAAGCACAGTGGAGGCCTAGCCCCGCCCCTGCCCCTGGCACACCGTAAGACTTTGAAAGCAGCCATCCTTCCCTCAGCAGCCCTGTTTGCTGCGTGCGGCGTTGAAGAGGGAGGTCCTTGAGATCCCAGCTGGCTTCAATACTCCTAGGTGCTGAGGGCAGTACAGGCAGCCAGGTGCAGAAGACAGAACAGGACCACGAACCTCACTGGTGGATATGCCAGGAGCACAACCGAGCAGCTCCGCCGGAAGTGCCTGTCTCCCCTGGCCTCTTCAGCTCTGCACTCCCCCAGGTGTGACCTGATGGGGCACGTGACCCACCCGGGCAGTCTGACTGCACATCTGCTTGGGAATGTCCCACCAAGCAAGCCCTGGACACAGTCAGATGTCACTCATAAGTCCTGCTGGTAACCCCTGGGACAAGTAGGCCTGACCTTACCATTCCCCTGTTCCAGATAAAGAAACTGACACAGATCAGGACGGGATCTGCCCAAGAACCCTCTGGAAGTTAGAGATGGAGCTCAGAGGTGGGTGCTGGTCTCCCACATGTAAAGAGGGTGGTACAAGAGAGAAATAGGGAGCTTTGTGCTTCTGAGTGGGGTCCCTCTTCCCCTCTTCCTGCCCACCCCCAGGAGGGTACAGACCAGTCAACATGCTGCACACAGCTAGCATGAACTTGCAGGCTCCAGCAGCAGCCACTTTGATCTGCTACTAATTCTTTACTTAAAAAAGATTCACAACTCAATTACATCAGGTAGCAATAACTCACAGTCAATAATACAAAATGCAAACCCAATAAACACCCATTCTGGCCAGGAGACATGATTTTGATGAGAAAAAAAAATTACAGCATCAACTTGTTGAGAGCAGTATCTTGTAATTTCCAGTAAATTGGCATCATTACGAGTCATTTTCCCCACTTGAGTGGCAGGTATATTAATTTCTTGTCATTTGTCAACTATCAAAAATAAATTGTTTACAAGGACTGAGGAGTGAGTTTCAGAGATGGAGTCTCTGCTTCTCATTGGGGCCTGAGTGTCTCCCGGGACCGGGTCTCCAGAAGTGCTGAGGCTGTCTGTGCCCAGGGGAGGAACCTGAGTGAAACTCAACAGTCCTGATCCCACCGGTCTGCCTCCTGCCCGGCACACACACGGCAAGTGAGGGAGACTGGCAGGGTCAGGCTCTGGGGACCTAAGCAAGACACCTCAGGAGGCACAGGTTCTTAGGTCCACATGTGCATGATCAGCACCTGGAGGCAGGGAGCTTACAGGCCTCATCTTACCATGCCCACCTCCACCACTCCCCAGCGCCCCCACCTCCGCACTGGACTGAGAGACAGAGCCTGGATTTGGACCTAGGTCTGTCTGCATTCCCACCCTTGTTTTTTTGTTTTTTGTTTGTTTGTTTGTTTGTTTTGTTTTTTTTGTTTTTCTCTGTGGTACATCTTTCCCCAGCAAATCAGCCCTGTAGTAGCATCTAGAAGCTTCCAGAGGAGTGAGGCTCTGATGGTGGGATTTCAGGCCTCAGGGGCTGATGGGAGAGCCACACCTTCCCAGGATCCTACTACTCAGGCCAGGCAGACAGCTGCCTCCTCCGCAGGGCTGTAAGTGGCCACCCTTGCAGAGTAGAAATGTGAGGCTGAGACCACCACCCAGAAAGTAAATTCGAGACGCTGACACAGAATCGCTGAGCTCTACACAGAAAGCCGAACCCAGTCCACACGGGCTCTTGGGCTTTGCACCACAGTTTGTCCCATGCAGGGAGAGGGGTCCTTGTCCTCATTTTCTTCCTTGATTGGTAGAAGCTGAGGCTCTGAGAGCTTGACCAGGATCACACAGCCAGCACTGCAGGACTAGAACTGGCCCCGACTCCAAGCACAGAGCTCTTTCTCGCCCATCTAGCTGCGAGAACTGCATCAAAGCAGAGGGAGCTGGCATCCGGATTTGGTTAAGCGTTGCGGAACAAATAGGGAAAGACTTAGAGAGGAAAAAAATCAGAAACAAATAACTTCTAAAATACAATAACTTGGCTAAATTTAAACAGGTGAATGAGTTCAAAATGATTCACAATGAATGCACAGGTATGCAAATGAGTATGCAAATGACGCAGAAAGGAAGGAACAGGTGAGAGCTTGCCTCTCAGCCACGAGCAGGAGGGGTAGGATGAGGACTCAGGCAGAAGGTTCCTGAGCAAACCACACTCTCAGGTGGACACATTTTTGTGCAGCCTGAGAAAGCCCCAGAAACCTGGAGTTACAGTCAGACAGGCCATGGTGAGGCTCCTGCGCATGTTTGTCCCGAGACTGCATTCTCTGGAAGCCGCGTGGCAGCCACTTCCACTGTTCCCTGCTTGAGATTCTCTGAGCTGAGCTGAATAACGCTGCTTCCTCTTTCCTTCACCAGAAGTCTTCCTTTGCCTCATTTCCCACCCTGCCCATTTCTCGGGATCAGGAATGAGTGTCCGCCTCAGGCGCTGAGGGAATCAGGATCAGCCAGCGTCCCCTCAGGCCCTCCACTTGGAGCACTTCTACACACTTTCATTTATAGACAGGACAGGAATTGTGTGAACATGGGCCAGAGTCTGCCACTGGCTAACTGCATGGCCTCAGATAACGCACTTAATCTCTCTGAGCCTCAGTTTCTTCATCTGCCAAAGGAGATTAATAATGTCTACTATGCACACGCATTTGTGGGGGATGCTATGTGCATGGGGCATGTCTGATTTGGGGCACATAGGGGATGCACTGTAATTAGCCCCTACTTCCCTCCCTAAATCTATAGTCATGTCTTTGCACGCCCTCTGCCTGCTGTCACCAAAAACCCCAGAGGCTCCTAGCCTCCTCCCTTCTGGTCATTCGAGCCCCGATTCCTACCCTCTTCCCGTTTCTGCTTGCCTGAAGTCCTGTGCATCTGCCAATCCTACCAAAGGCCAGCCTCAGCCCTCCAGCCCCACCCCAACCTCACATCTGCAGCCCCCACACCTGCCACAGTCCTGCATGTCCCTCTGCCCTGAGCATCTGATGTCCCATACTTTTCACAGAATTGTGCCGTGTCCTCAAGCTTTCCTGCCAGCATCTCTTTCTGATGTTGAACACCATGCGAGTTTGGAAAAGAGGATTTATGAGATACTTCTTCTGTCAGGGAAAAAGCTGGGCCCCTGAGAGGACTCAGTGGCAGAAAATGGCCCATCCAGTGTTGGAACCCAGAACCCTCCTGCACTTTGCCTTCTTAATGCAGCCGCTTTGGTGGCTATAAGATTTCTCTGTGCATAAGTACTACCATTGGCCCAGTTTCTGTCTAAGTTCTCTGAGGGTCTGCATCCTGTCCCAGTCCTCCTCAAGTCCACGCAGCCTAACATCCTACATGGCATTCAATAAGCTCCCGCTGGGACCTGAGCACCCACCAAGACCTGGATGCAAGCAAGACTGTATGCTTACATCAACTGGTGAGCACAGGACCTTGCCCGTACACCAGCAAGCACCCAGTCCCTGCACAGCTCTGCAAAAACCCTGTGTTCTGCCTTGGGAGAGCCCCCAATAAGCACCTCCCCTGCTCAGAAAATGGGACATTTCCCAGAATGTCAATGGGCAAGCCAATGTGCATATAGATGAACAAAATAGTCTTGTCTCTCTTCCTAGTTTTTCAGAAAGGGAGCTGAATACAAGGACATAAACCCCCTCCCAGGTCCTCTTCCTGGCAGCTGCTCTCTGGGGAGACTTGTGTTAGCATTTGCTAGCTGGGATGCCACTGGCTGTGAGACACACTGCTCTCCTAACAAGGTTCACAAATAGAATTCTCTCCACCACCACCCCATCCTTGCTTGACTTCATCTCAACAATCTAAGAAGCAGTAGATAATATTCCAACATCCCCATGCTCTGTGTTTATTTTCGCCATGATTGGTTGTTTGTTGTCTGTGCACAGATTGCTCCAGAAGGAGTTACTGGTGGGAAGGAAGTAACAGTCTGTGCTCATAAGCATGTTCTCCTCAACCGCTGCATGTGGAACCACCTTGTCTCTAGGCCTCAGGGGGAGCATTTAAAACTTTGTACCATGTCAATTACTGCTGCTACCACCATTCACACTACTATAATGAGTATTTACAGACTGCCTGTTTTGTGCTGGCCACAAATCTTATGCATCTGGATTCCATGAATCTTCATTACACTTGCGAGTAGGGGCAGCTTCTCCTATTGTCTGCATCACACTGATGAACAGAGAGGTTCTGTTGTTTGTCCACAGTCACATAAATTCCTTGACCTTGACCTATTGGATGGGGAATTCCACAATGGGAAAATCCTAGGTATTTGGGAGACCTTCATCCCAACTCCTGTTGTTTGTTTGTTTGTTTGATTGGTTGATTGATTGACTGATTGATTGATTGATTGATTGATTGATTGACTGTTTTTGGAACAGTCTCACTATGTATTTTGGACTGGCTTTGGACTCACTGCAACCTCCTGCCTCAGCTTCCTGAGTGCTAGGATTAGAGACATGTGTCACCGTGCCTGGCCCCCGTTCTCTTTATATCTCTCTCAACTCTCTTCCTCTCCCTCTTTCTCTCTCAAACACCTACCCAACCCCTCACCTTCCTAGCACTGTGATTAAGGTAAGTGACCCCCTGCCTGCCCCTCACTGACCTTGAGCATGCCTTCCTGGCAGTGGGGAGAGGAATCCCTCCCTGCTGGCCTCACAGGGCTGCTGTGGGCAAGAATCCTCACACAAGGTGGGGGTGCGCTCGGCCCCATGGAAGCCTCAGGGTGTGCAGGAAGGGCAGCAGTCTTCACACCATTGCTGGGCCTGCTCTGCTTTGTCTGTTACAGCATCTCATGCTATGGTGCTGCTGGTGGGAAAGGTGGGAAGAACACCATGATACGGTCCCACGGTGTGTCCGTGCTGGGCATCTTCAACCTGGAGAAGGACGACGTGCTGTACATCCTTGTTGGGCAGCAGGGAGAGGATGCCTGCCCCAGTGTAAGTGCTCAGAGCAGGGCTTGTGCGCCACACTCATCCTGCGTGGGGTGCCCTCACGGGACACCAGCACTGGCACACTCCTTCCTGGAGTCTATCCACATTCGGAGTCCACGAGACTTGCTTCTAGATCCGGTGCAAGCGGCCCTCCTTTCCCAGGCCACTGAGGCGCCTGAGGAAGTTGGTGTTCTCTGCCTGCTGGAGTTTTACATCCCCACATAGACTAAGGATGACGTGGTAGTTTCATGAAGTTACCCTTAAAACTGAAGGGCTGAATTTTTTTAAAATGGACCAGTGGTGCTTCCCCTCAGCAGCATATGAGTTGAAACTCCCTTACTGAGCTTTCTTGGGAGGGCACTACTGCCTTTAGTTATATTACTATTATAAATAGGAAAATGCCAGATTAAACACTTTGGGGTCAGCTCAAAATCACAGTTTTGGCTATATGTGGATGTATGTAAATGTGCAAATAATTCTGAAATATCTACTGTCCGGACTAGTGTTTATTTCTGAGGAGGGCCTGGATGGAAAGTGCTTTACCAATAACATCTGGAAGTTTTACTAAAAGGATGCTTTGCTTTCATATATTATTTATGCATGCATTTAAAACTTTAAAAAGAAAAACGTAAAACATAGGCTGAGAGCCACAGTACTGTGAAACTCAGGCCCTGCCTTTTAGAGAAGGAAAGTAGGGAGGACGGAGGTGCAGGCCCTCCCCCGGACTCACGCACACACTGACTCCTGCCCTGCCCTCGCTTGGGCCTCGGTTTCTACAGGCCTCTACCCACCTCCACTTACAGCCCATAGCTGAACAAGCCTTGCTGTCCAAAGATATCCCCCCACTGCGTTTCTGACCCTACCGGTGTCCAGTGTCCGAGGGAAAAAACTGTCACGCGGGATCTGAGAAAGCCCAGGAGGAGGCAGCAAGAGCTAAGCAGCAGCCATGCAAACCCTGAACGCCAGTAGTTGTTTGTCTCTCGCCTGTCTGTTTTGGGAGCACCAGGACCCTGGCCATGCTGCCCAGAACTCAGTATCCTGCAGGGCACACGTCCTGATTGGGCTAGGCCTCGGCTTCATGGGAAACACAGCTTCATGTGGAGTGGGGGCTCCTAGAAGGGCTTCTGCCGGCTCTCAGTGGCCACACTAACTCTGTCTCCAGGAACCTGTCTGAGAGGACAGATGTGAGGGCCAGGGGCCAGGAGTAGGGACAAGAGAGAAAGCAGCGTAAGTCCACAAAGTCAACTCAGAATTCCTAGAAGCCAGACGAAGAAGCAGCAGATAAGAGTGAGTGAAACGCAGCCTTCCTCCCCTCCTCAGTTGGGTTAAGACAGAAGAACAGGAGCAAACCTGACAGGCACAACTCTCCGCAGAAGCAGTGTCTCTGCTCCAACTTTTATTTAGCAACTATAATCAAGACTTTCCAACCTGTTATAATATATCAAGTCATTAAATTACAGGTTGCCATAATTTTTACAGGAATTTATTGAGTGCTAATGTAATTCTTTCATCTAAGCAGAAAGATTGCATTGACTTCTGCGAGGGACTTTTACTTGATTGGATTGTAATCAGTTATGTCTTTTCAGATGACCGTGTCTTTTTAATTCAATTGTAATCTACTTGTTCCTCTGGGTTGCTGCACTTTATCATTTTTATTAATCAACCTGTATGCTCGCAAACACTGTAGATGCACAAGGCGATTTCCCAAACTGGCAGGAGGATGGGATTCTCAGTCAAGGACAGAGTGCAGCGCCTCCGCCGGTCGGGCCAGGCATAGCCTGGGGAGGTGGGGAAAAGAATGGGTATTCCCTGGTTGACCCACACCTCTACCTCAGACTCATCACAAGAGGACAAACATTTTCAGGTGGTTAGAAAAATGATGTCTAGAGACGATCTCAAGAGAATAGCGTGAACTCTGCAAGCGGCAGCTTCGCTGACTTAGCTACACCCAATGTAGGATTCGCTCTTCCTGCACGTATGGCCTCTCCTGAGCCACTGTGCACGGCGTGGACGCAGCTGTTGCACACTGCCCCCATACACACACAGACACACACACACACACACACACACACACACACACACACACACACATACACACACAGTCGCTGCTCCTCTGGTTCCTCTAGACCTCAGCTGGTGGCCTGAGTGTAAATCAGGCTCTGTCAACAGAAGTACCATTGGCATTTCAGAGAAACTCACTATGTAGGGGTGGGTGCTGCGCTGTGCACTGCAGGGTGTTTAACAGAGGCCCTGTCCTCTACTCACTTGATGCCCACAGAAATGGCCATCAGAAACTACCTCCAGACATTTCCAAATGCCCCGCAGGGAACAAAATCACTGGCCTCGATGTTAAATCCCATCACCACAGCCACCTACTGGTCACATGCTGTGAAGGGCCACCCACAGCCAGACAGCTCTCCGTGCACTCGGACTTACTCAGAACACACACATCGAGTGCCTCCCATGTGCCAGCCGTTGTTCCGTGTGTTCAGTTCCAGCCACTGTTTTGTGAATCAAAGAAAGACCTTCACCCACAAGGAACTTACATTTAAGCACAGAGAAGAAGAAAATATTTGGAGAAAGAGCCAACCTGGCCAAGGCCAAGTCCCTGAGGTGGGAGCGTGTGCCTATGGGAGGGAGTAGAGTGGGCAAAGGAGAGGTGGGTAAGAGATGAGGTTCAGGATATGGGCGGGTGGAGCACGCCAGCTAAGGATGTGCTCAGGCTACAGAAGGGTGCGGGGCCACACAGTGACGTAACGTGACATGTGACTCCAAAGCCTGGCTCTGGCTGCCCCATGAAGAGCAGATGGCATGGGCACAAGGGAGAAGCAGGGCAATGGCTTCAAGGGCCATTGCGCTGATCTGGGCAAAAGACGATGGTGGCTTGGACTGGGACAGTAACAGTAGAGGTCGTGAAAAGTGTCGAACCTGGGAGTATTGTGAATGTACTGCCTGATTACATGATTAACTGAGAGAAAGAAGAGTGAGTCCAGGACGACTCCAAGAACTCTGCCTGAGTCATTGGAGGGAAGGAGCTGCAGGCCCCATGGCCAGAGAGTGATGTGAGAGGAGCAAGCTGGGGACATGACCTAGAAGTCAGTGTCAGATGTGGGTGGACAGCGAAGTGGAGGTTTGAGGGAGTCAGTGCAAGAGACTGCAGTTCAGGGTCAGGGTAGAGATCCGAAGGTGGCAGAAATCAGCTTAGCTGAGCTAGCTTGAGAGGACCGAGGTTGGGGGCATATAAAGAAGACCAAGGAAGAGCTCTGGGAACTCTCAACATGTATAAGTTGACAGACAGACAGACAGACAGACAGGCAGGCAGAGAGAGACAGAGACAAAGAAAGAGGGAGAGAGGGAGAGAAAGAGAGGAAGAAGAGGGAGGGGAGAAAGAAAGACAGAGAGACAGAGACAGAGAGGCAGAGAGAGACACAGACAGAGACAGACAGAGAGAAACAGAGAGAGGAAGAACCAGCAGCATAAAGGGCTGAAAAGGAAGAGCCAGGCAGATAGGAGGGGAGTCCAGAGAATGTGGAGTCCTGTGAACCAGACAGGAAAGTGCATTAACTCTATCACATGCTGCCACTGAGACCAACTAAATGCAGGCTGAGAATGAACCATTACATACAGACATACACACACACACACACACACACACACACACACACAGATGCACACCTGCTTTAAAGGAGTCGTCTGGAGCCCAGCAGCCCCATGGGACAGGGAGCAGGGCCTATGGACTAGGCCTTCTTAGCAGTGCTGGTTGAGTCTAGCCCCTCACTTACAAAGAGAGGCAAGTCAGGGACACGCAGTGCCCTTCCCAGCAGAGCCCAGCAAGATGGCGAGAGACACCCAGAGCCCAGCTGGACTAGTGTTCTTGGCGCTGCTGGCTCCTACATTCCATCCTCCTCGCCCCACCACAGCCCTGCTGCAGCCAGTTCCTCCCTCCCCCACAATACTCTTCCTCTCCACAGCCTCCCCTGGCCCGGACAGTGCTGTGTATGCACGAGAGAACCGTTAGCCCTCTGTAGCAGCAATTCGGAATCTTTCATCCACGTTAAACCCACTAAAAATATCAGATTACTTCCATCATTAAATCCAAAATGCCATAAAACAAATTGCATCTCAGCTGTTTGTCTGGAAATTTCTCTAGTACTCATTGCCAGCACCCCTGAATGCTTCAGCCATACGGAGTGGCTCAAGATGAACGGCCACTGGCTGGTTACACAGCCACATTTGATGGAAATTTGATGTTTTATTGGCTTTTCCTCCATTAAGTGAAAGAAAAGTAATTTTCTTCCTAGGTCAGGCTGATGTTTAGAAAATTTATCTGAGCTATGGTGGCCGGAAAGCAGGTGGCTGTTCTTGAAGCATTAGCTTGTTGACTAAGGGAGTCTAGAATTCCACATTACAGAAGCTTCTGGCATAGTCCCAGGAACTCCCAGATCCCTGAGCTCCTGCTGGAAGCCTGAGGGGTTCCAAAGTGAGTCCAAATAAAATAATAGCAGCAGCTACCTATCCCGTTGCTTCAGGTGTGAAATGCTAGACCAGACACCTGGCTGGAGGGTGAGAGGACTAGAGACACGCAGGTGGGTGGGGAGTCCAGGATGCCCTGTGCCCGGATCTTCCCTCTCCTCACATGGCAGACAAGAGCACTGTTTGGAGCTGTGATGAGGATTTTTTAAGACAAGAAATGAGGTGTTAGCTGGGAAGAATGTCCAAAATGGAGGAATGACTTTCCAAAGATAACCCAGGGATGGAATCTGAGTCTGTCCTTGAACTGCTGTTTTTTCTCTTGGTTGTTCTTCCTTACTGGGTGGGTGGTGGACTTTGCCAAGCAAGTCTCTCACCTGGAGTGATCTAACTCTTCCAACCTGTGCTAAAATCCTTCCCTGTCCTTCCACGCCCAACCTAGGAAAGCCTGTTGCAGACAGTCTTCAATGACCACTGACCAGCATACGGCCTCCCTCTCCTACCCAATTTCTCATGACATTCTATGTCCAATCTGTCCTTATGGTCCTTCCCTAGTACTGTGTACAGTGACAGTTATTTGTGTATATGTTTTGCCTACACAGTTCAATCATAAGCTATTCCAGAGAGTTAGGTGCTATCTTTAAGCATAAGGGTCTGTTTGCTTGGTACATCATTAACCCTTGTTTGGGCATAAGCTTAATGTGTTTTTTGTTTCTACAGACAAACCAATTAATCCAGAAAGTCTGCATTGGAGAGAGCAATGTGATAGAAGAAGAAATTCGTGTGAATAGAAGCGTGCATGAGTGGGCAGGAGGAGGAGGAGGTGGGGGCGGAGCCACCTATGTGTTTAAGGTGAGAGCTGTTTGGCCAGATTCCCAGGGCAAGGATTGCTGTATGTTGTGGTGTTTGAGCCTCAGGACAGCCTGGGTAGAAACCATGAGATGCTCTATCCCCCACTTAAAGATGAGAGGCTGAGGTCCGAAAAGAAGTGCACTGCCTGCCCAAGAAAGGGCAGCCCCTGTCTTTCTCACAGGCCAGCCCACGTTTGCCATGTCAGGACTGCTTCAGGGCTCCAGAGGGTCCCTTGTCCTTACTGGGCAGCTGTCCATCCTGAGGCAGGCTTCTCTGATATCATCAGAGCCTGGCCACAGACTAAGTGCAGGGGCCTCCTCCTGGGTGCTCCCCTGGGGACAGTGATTCTAAGGGCTTAATCTTGAACTTCTGAGGGTCAGAGCTAAAGATGCCTAAGAGCAGACAGGAAGGAATGAACATAAACACCTGCTTTCAGTCCCCAGCATCCGGGCCTCTGCACTGTAGGTAGTCCAAGGAGTGTCGGGAAAGGGGCTGGAATAAGTGGCCTCCAAGACCCTTCTCTAGTGATTTCACTTCTATGCTTGAACCCTGACTCATACAGAAGCTGGTAGGGTGGGCTATGGAAACATGAGTTTCAGGTATTCAAGTCACCTTAGATCCAATGATCACCCTACTGCCCTGCAAACACATCTAAACCAGGACTAAGGGGCTGGGGAGATAGCTCAGGGGTCTAAGTGTCTGGCTGTCAAGCACAAGGACCCAAGTACGAGTCCCCATAGTATATGCTGTGCTGGTCCCAGGCCACTGAAACCAGTCATGGTGATGCATGCCGGTAGTCCTAGCTCTGGGAGGCTGAGACAGGAGGATCACTATGAGTCTGAGCTGCATAGCAAGACTTGTACCTAATTGCTCAACCTATTAAAATAAACCAGGACTTGAGGTGTCCAGAGTAGAAGCCCAGCTCAGTTTCCCCGTCTCTGGGTGTCTCCTCTGGCCAGATGAAGGACGGAGTGCCTGTGCCCCTCATCATTGCAGCCGGTGGTGGCGGCAGGGCCTACGGGGCCAACACAGACACGTTCCACCCAGAGAGGCTGGAGAATAACTCCTCGGTTCTAGGGCTGAACGGCAATTCCGGAGCCGCAGGTAAAGCCGCATGGCCCTGCCCTCCCCCCAAAACCTCTGAGGCACTGCGTGGCCTTTGCCCATGCCGATGCCCTTAGGCACCTGAGGCACCCTAATTGCTCACCCCTGAGATGCAGTCTTGGAGGAGAGGGCCCAGCAGGACTCCAGCCCCCGCAGACTCCCTCGGCAGCTAGCTGTGTGCAGCCCACGCTCGGCACTCCAGCCTGGCAGTCCCCGCCACTGACCGAGTCCCCACGCCTGCCCCATGGTCTTCCCTCAGCTCTGCTGGTCCCCAGTGTGGATCCAAGCTTTACTCTGTGAACTGGGCTCCCTCTTCCTAGCAAGAGGTTGTCCTTCTATGGCACTTCTCCCCTGACGTGTCCCTCTACTGCCCCTCTGGGTCCAGAGAACCTCTGCCAGGCATCCTCCCAGAAGGCCCTTCCAGACCAACAGATCTGCATTGGTTCCCAAGCCCCACCACCATCACCTTCTAGAGTGTGGGGAACGGATGTCCATGAAATGCTATGTGGAGCACTAAGGGGACAGGAACAGATACTGCTGTCACTGGGTGACACCTCTCCGGGCTTCTCTGCATCTGGGGCAACTCCTGAGCTCCGGTCTAAGGCCACCAGAGCAGGCTGAGCCTGGGAGTGAAGTCACCTGCAAACACATGCTCCGTCAGACTCCTGTGGGTCCTGACACGTGGCGGTGTGTGGCAGGGCCTCTCTCTTCTTTGTCTCTGTCTCTCTGTATGTCTATCTCTCTCCATCTCTCTCTCTCTCTCTCTCTCTCTCTCTCTCTCTCTCTGTGTCTGTCTGTCTCTGTCTCTGTCTCTGCTTCTCTCTCCCCACCCCTTTGCCTGTGTATCTGTTTGTCTGTGGGTGTGTCTGTCTGCCTCTCTGTCTCTCTGTGTATGTATGTGTGTGTCTGACTCTGTCCCTCTCTTTCTCTCTCTCGTTCTCTTCACCTGTGTGTCTGCCTGTCTATCTGTCTCTGTTTCAGTATGTGTGTGTGTGTGTGTGTCTGTCTGTCTGTCTGTCTGTTACTCTCTCTTTCTCTCTCCCTCTCTTTTCTTCTCTCCTCTCCCGTCTCTTCTCCCTGTCTCAGTTGTAACACCCTATAAAGTAGGTCTTCTTATTCTCAAGCTGA
>PVKN010006933.1:0-27567 GCA_004027915.1 Capromys pilorides
TATATATATATATATATATATATATATATATATATATATAACCTCTTTGACTTCTGAAATAGCTTGCTATCATTTACAAAACTATGTGTAAAAACATAATTTCTGTTGGCATATTTCACGTGAAGGAAACACTCATGACATCTAGATGGGTAAAAATGTAAGTAAGAGTTCCAGTCTTCCACTTTACCAAGAGCTGGAGTACAGAGCCACAGTACCAGCTCAGAACTACTGCTCTGTGTTTGGCTGCTCATGATCTAGCTGGCGGTAGGGGTGAGGAGTGGAGGGATGCTGCGCTTACTTCTTACTACAGATTTGGTACCCACTCCCACTTACTCATCACCAACGTCAAGGAAACCGATGGTGACAGAAGCTTGATTCTGTTTGGAAAAGGCACTGACTCTTCCCCTGGTTCTTTGTCTATTCTGGAAACCTGACTGAACCCAAAGCCAATGCTCAGCCACAAACACCAGATGGCGTCTCATCTCTTCAGCACTTCTCCATCCTCAGTTTATACTGCAGTTTCATGTATCTGGACCTCAGTATCTCACATACCATTGATTGTGTATCTGGATCAAAGGAAATTATCTTTTACTCCATGAAGGGCTTCACTGACCATGAATAATGACACCAACTCATGATGCAATCCCCACCCAGATCTTTTTTTATCCCTTTCCAACCAATGGCATCCTGCTTCCCTGATGTTTTCCAGCCCTCGGCGGGTGTGAATGAGACACTATGCATGTGAAATTATGCTTGGATTGCACACACTGCTATTTATTCATCCAGCAGCAATTTGGAGGCTGAGGCTCACAATTAGCTATTTGATCTTAATCAGTATTGTCTTGGGTCTCTGGAACACTGTGTCTTTCGAGCACCACTTTTCCGGCATTTGGATGGCCTATTTAATTAGACAGCTGAAACTGCCGGTGCCTAAGAGACAGGTCAACTTGGACAATTTTTTTTTTTTTCAGAAAGTCCTGGTCACTTTACTTCTTGTTTTAAATCAACCTGGTCCATGCCCATTTGGTAGAGTACATATGCAACTGACTTACGTAATTGACAAAAACTGAGCATCCCTCTACCTACTGCACGGAAAGTGGTAGCCTTTTGAGGATTTCTCCAAATCTCAGAAGGTTTCTGAGTTAGCTGCGGAGTGAATGATAATCCTCAAATACTTGGGGAAATGACCCCCAGTGTAACTACAGTCAACTGTTTGAAATAAGAGAATAGCTCCCTAGGAAAAAGGCCTAAGCCACACAGTTCTATTGTTTAGTCCTAATGTTGAGCTGTCAGGAGAGTCCCGAGCTGCACATTTAGTCATAAGAAGCTCTGCCCAGGGTGTGGGCAAAGCAGCTCTTAGAAATCCTCCTCTCCACCACCATCACCACCACCAAAGGCTTTACAGTAAGCAATTGTGGTCATGAACCATAAACAGTGTGAACTCTTCTCCCGTTAGCAAAGGGATAACATTGGCATTGCATAGTTCTGCAAAAAAAGAGTATAGAATATATGCTGTGCAGCCCTGCCTGATGTCCTGGGTGCACAGTACTTAATGACACTCAAAAGTATTTGTCTGGATGAATCTGTCAATTGGAGATGATCAAAGAACCTACTGCATGGAAATTTTTTTGGTGTATTTTAATACAGGGTCTACAAGGTCTCACTACATAGATCAGACTCATAGTGATCTTCCTATTTTCAACCTCCAAAGCACTGGGATTATAGGCACTGCATGGAAATGTTGACACACCTAAGTGGGCAATGTTAGGTGAAACACAGAACCTGGCCTAAGGTAAGAATAGAAATACTCATATCTGTTGCTTTTAGTACATGGGTACCAATGAGGACATCTTGTGTTTTACAAAGAGGAAGCTTTCTTCTTCAGAAGGAAGGGCAGGAGTGATACTGAGCGCTCCATGAAGCAGCTCTTGTAAGGAAATCAGGGAGAGCCGTGGCCTCTGCTGAAGGGCTGGAGCTCATCTCAGGGCCTAGGATAGCAGGATGTTTATTTCATTAATTCATCTGTGTTCTCACTATTCTAAATTTTGTGTGATCTTCTCTGCCATCAGTGGGCAAACAGCTCATCCCAGATCTAATGGATTATAGTACCTCTTAACCCAGGACCCAAATAAAATCTGCCTGCTGTATTAACCCATCTCAGTGACTTCATCTACCAAAGCCAAACCCAAGAGGACCTCTATTAGGAGCAAGCAGACAGAAGTGAAGCCTGCACAGAAATGGGGAATCTTCAGGGTGCTCCACCCCACACTCTGGGAGGCAGTTAGGAAAAAGAGCAGTTTATATGGTCTCACCTGGCTTGTCATTATTTTGCAGGAATGTTGTGCATGGGGAAATAATCCTTGACTAGCAAAATCTCCCCATTCCTCAACAACCCCAAGCACCTTTACCCTCCATAAAACAGCAGCGCCTTGGTTAGGAGGCCATGGGGTGATAAAGCCCAGCAGAGTCCACACTACAATCTCGCTTTGTCTGTGTAGACTCACACTCTATAGCTGGTGGTAAGGGTGATGAATGGAGGGGCGCTGCATCAGTTCTTACCATATACTTGATACCCACTCGCGTTTACTCATCAAGGGTTGATGCAAATGAGAAGAAAATGTTTCTTCTGCATTGCACACAGGTACATGTACACACATGCCCACATGTTTGCACATATAAAACACACACGTACATATGTGCCTTGATCTCCGCACAAGGGCCGCTCCTCAGTAGGAGATGACAGCTTTTTATTTTTGTATCCAAATCTAAATGAGAATGATATCCTTCTGAATTACATCAAGAAAGATGTCAGAGATTAACATTCTCTTTAAGGGGAATGAAGAGATGGGAGGCTCAGGTAACAGATAAGAGGTGGGTCTACTAGCTACCGGCCTTCGTGCATTGCCTTGAGTCTCTAAGGGCTCTGAATTCTTAAATACTATGGATCTTTGGTAATGCTTTCCAAGGAATTACCCCTACAATCTTCATCCTCACCTAAGCCAGAATTTTCTCCCCTATATCTCTGTAGCAAAATACAAAACGATACACTGAAGACCCTATCTCCAAAATAACCAACGCAGTGACAGAGACGCTGTGCACCATATGTGGGAATGAAAGACTTCTGAAACTGCGTTAGAGAAGAGGACTGGACCAATAACGGGATGATTTGGGAACCCTTTTCTGGAGCATCCAAACTTAGTTCCCCCATGACAATCAATTCCAATGGTCACCGCTCCAGGCCACCCTGGCTGCAAAGTTTCCACATCTATCACCTCCAATGCGGATGTCTTCTCCTGAAATGCAGGGTTCTTCTCAGGGTTTGCAAGAGAGTCAATTTAATACAGGCAATGTAATTAATAAGGTTATTGTATAATATTTGCCCAAAAAGTCCCACGCAGCAGTGTTCCAGTGATCTATCCATGCACTAGAGACCCAAGGAGTCCAGCTGGAGCCTGGATTCCAGGGCAATATCCTGCACTAGACCAGTTGAAGACTTAAAGCCCATGGCAGTGTCTTATGCAATTCTATACCAGTGATCTGTACTGGGAAGGACCAAAGACCAGTGGTGGAAGCTAGAAAGTCTGCATGAGTGGGATGAAGAATCAGTGCCAGTGCCTGAGGGATCTGCACTAGAGCCAGGAAGCAAGGCTCAAGGTAAGGACCAGAGCTTCCCCAAAGAAAGCCACAGCCATCCTCAGTGACAGAAAGGCCCAACACTCCTTCGATGAGAGAACAGCTGAATTCCTGTCAGGAAAGCCAGCATGACAGGCTTCTCACAGAGAGTCAGCAGCTCAGCATCTTCCCCTCCAGTTCTCCTTCTGTGCTGTTGGCAATGGTCCTCAGGTGGGTCTTTCACACCCAGAACCACCAGAGTCAGCTCCACTGGATGTTACAAGCTGACCATTATGGTGCCATTGACCTGTCCTTTTTTTTTTTTTTTTTTTTTTTTTTGGTATTTTAGGGAAGGGTCTGCAGGGTATTTAGGGTCTTGCCATCTCAGCACACCCTGGAGGTAGGGTCAGCATGGCAGGCCCAGGGATCAAACCCCTGGCCCCTGCACCTGCTTACAGTGCTTTAATCCACTGAACCATTTGTCTGGCCCTAAAACTGTACCTTTCTTGCCTGTCTCCTGATGCACTGGCAGCAATGATTGGGAAAGGTCAGTTCATACATACTTGGAAAGTATCTTGGAAGGTCTAAGAGGTCACCTGGCTTGTAAATTATAGACTCATTGTCAAGCTAGGGTCTTTCTGAGGATGGATTCCAAGCTCTTCACCCCAAGATGTGGCTGTTCTACCAATATTAAAAATAAGAAAGATGTTGGCTCTTAGAAAAAGTCTGGAAGAATTCCATTTAAATGATTCCCTTTAAGATGCTTCACCCAAGAGATCAAAGGGTACTTTGCATAAAGCTCATGGAGCCCATGGGATATTATGTATCTGTCTGTGAGGGGAGAGACGATTGCTACCCACTAGCGGTCTCCATATGTTCTCCCTCGCATCAGTATTAATGTTTCCATGAAAACCCCAAATTCCTAATCACTTATTCGGATGAGAAATGTGGGCTGCCTCTTTGAAGCTGAAGTGTATGGTGCGTCTCTCATCCTGGCCTCTTTTCTTCACAGTAGATGGGACAGGCCAGTGGGAAACCTGCGAAGACTCCAAACCCAAATGAATCTAGATTCACCATTTGCCTTTAATTGGTAGGGCCCGACTTGTTTTGTTCCAAGGCGCGTCAGAGCCCGCAGAGGGAGCATTGTGTCCTGAGCGTCAGCCCGTTTCACCGCCTTTCATTAGCATGCCAGGCGGACACCCCCGGCCTCCTCAACTGGGCCAGAGGAACAAAAGCAACATGGAAATTGGAGCAGGCCGTGAATCCCTCTCCCTCGCTCTCCACTTTTTCAAAACAAGATTCTAACCCTTTACTCTAGGACTTATTTTGTCCTTGTGTTCCCTACAAAAGAACAGGAAACTTCAGAGGAAAGAAGGGCCCCTGGGTTCTTACACGGTGGCCCAGGGAGGTTGGAGGTTGCAGAGGATGCTGGCAAGAGGTTGGGTTGGCCTAGAGGCTGAGGAGGGGCCACTCCTCTGGGAAGAAGGTCACTGAGAGGAGGGGAAAGCTTTCCCCCTTGGGAAACAATTGAGGGAGGGTAGTGCATGGACAGTCAACTTGATGAGAGAGGGGCTTTGCATGTGCTCTTGAGCCTCAACTAAACTCATTCTCGCTGAATGTCTCTTGCTTTGTGTCCGCCACCTCATGAAGTCTGAGGAACAATTCTCTCCATAAATGGATGAAACTCCTTTGAAAATAAGTTCATCTCTTCCTGAGCATGGTGGCACACACCTGTAATCCAGCACTCAGGAGGCTAAGGCAGGAGAATGGCCGCAAGTTGGAGCCCCACCTGGGGTACACAGTGAGTCTAAGGACAATCTGAACTGCATAGAAAGACCTTGTCTCAAAAAAAACAAATCTCTAATTTGACAACAAATGATTTTAGTTTCTGAACTATGGGTCCTCATATGTATTTTGAGGACTGTGCTTATGACAGATGACTCGTCTTGTAGCTTGGAAAAAACTTTTAGTGGCCTTTTTGCCAATTGTTCTTAAAGCTTAGATATGTGTGCCTTTTCGACTAATAGTTCAATATCTAGGAATTTATCTTACAAGATATCTCTACATGTGAACAGACACATGCAAGGATATGTATATCAGTCTTTATCATAGCAAAACAAATCAAATCCATCTTTAGAAATGTATCCCTATAATGGAACACTCAACAATCCTTTTTTCAAAAGAAATACATCAATATGGACTCACTGGAGACAATATCTATAACATGAGTGCTAAAAATGCACGTGTATACTTTAATCCACTTTTGTTTAAAAAAATTTTTCAACCTTGGTACTGCTTGGTAGAGACCACTACCAAGCAGCTCTGAGCAGGATTTACAATGAACCAATTAACTTTCTGGGTTCCCTTGTGAGTCTGTCCCAGGCCCAGGCCCCTTGTCTGGAGATGGCCAGCAGACTCATAGTAAGCAAACCTCTCTGAGTCCCTGGTCCTGGCAGAGGCCTGTAGTGGCCTGTGATGCAGTGAGCCTCACAGAACAAGACAAAGGCCACAGCTGAGGATTCCTGACTCCAACCCCAATTTGCTGAATGGAGAGACTGAAGCTGCAGACATCTCGCTCTTGTGAATGTCAACCTGGAGATAAGAGAGTCTTCTGATAGCATAATTTACTGCTTGAGGAACTCTTTGAACTGACCCTCAAGATCCTGCTCAGTTCCAGAGCTTTCCTCTGTATCTCCTTCCTTTGTTTAAAAACCAAATAAATATGGGCCACCCAGGGAAGTTAGGGTCTTTGTCTCAGCTCCCAGAGAATCTTGAATTCTGCTAAAGGGTTTTGATCCTCCTGGAGCCCTAACATCATATCACTTGTCTCTTATCTAAGCCTTAACTGTCCACTGCTTTGGAAGGCTGTGGGCCTGGTCAACCCATGATAACTTTGTTTAAGAATTTTTCAGCCTTGACACTACTGACATTTAGACTGATTCTGTTGTCGGATGCTGTGTGCACTGTAGGGTGCTTAGTGGCATCCCTGGCTTCCATCCACTAGCTGCAAGCATCACCCCATTCAACCCTGACCAGTGTTATGACATGACAACCACCAACACTGTCTTCAGGTATTGCCAGTTATGACCTAGGGTTCAACAGGTAGAGCAAAATCACAACCAGTTGCAAACCACTGCTTTGAAACCAGCAGAAAAGTTCAACCACAAGGCATAAGAAAAGTAAAGTCGGACTAGTATGCTGAGCTGTAAAAAGCTCAAGTCAATAGCTTCTAACATTGCCAGTTCTGCTGATAACCCACAAATATTATGGAATATTGAACTACGCATACCACTAATTTCTTTTAGTTCAAGGAGAAGAAATATTTGTACCAATAGTGTTTAGAAAACTTATCATGTCTGCATCTTGTACTCTGAACAACTACTATGAAGACAATATGCACTGTGTTGATTATTGTGGCTGTCCTACTAACGTGTTTTGGAACTGTCTCATTGTTACTGCTTATTAAAAGCAATTAAAAAACCTATTAAAATAAAAAAAGAAAGCTTAGGTTCAAAAGCCCTAAGAACAAATCTGAAAGGACCTACTTCAAGGGTCTAACAGTGGTTCCCCTGGGAAACAGAGAGGATCAGGAAAAATAATATTCTGTATTTTATATACACTGATACTATCATCTGATTTTTTTATAAGTATATATTTCTTCAGAAACTAAGTAAAAAAAAATCTATTTCTGCTGTGCTCCCCCTTAAATGCGTGTGCATACACAAGTAAAATAAGGAGGACAGCGTGGATCAGTGACTGTCTTTACAGCAGGAGGGTAGAACAGTCCTTCCCAGGCAGGAAAGACCACTGAGAGGACCCACCGATAGGGTACAAGGGTAACTGGCACTCACCACTTGATTACCTGGTGTCTCACCAAGCCGTAGAGCGAGAACCGTGTCAGGAGCTTTGTGCACTCCATGGGAAATGCGCCATTCTGGGCTCTAGTTTTTGAATTTATGGGGCTAGCCTTTCACCATTTATCTTGATTCATCTGCAAAAAGGAGCGCCTACCTTCCCACAAAACTTGGATCAGACTGCTAAGGCTGCAGCCTGAAGGAGCTTTTTCTTGTCAGACCTGACCCTACGTAAATAAAAAATAGAACTCTGATTAATGTTAGATTTGGTGCTCTTAAAGCTATTTTCAAATTAAGTGCTGTATACAGTTTGGGCATTTCAGAGTGTGGAGACTCTCAGAATCCTTGAGTTTCTTCCTAATTTTGAAAGATTTCCCTCCAAGGACATTGGTCCAGCTCACTGATATCCTATGAGGAAAACGGAGCTCATATTTTTTTCCTTTTTGCTCTGCTATAGCAGACAGACTGCTCTGGGGAAAACAAGCTAAGATCTTTTCAGACAGGATAAGGTAAACTGTCACAGCTAATTGGTGTGATGCTCCTCCAGTGAGTGACTTCGAACTTATATCAAATTTCCTCGTGGGAAAAAGCAAACCAGGATCTTATAGGGAATAGTAAACATTTAATCCCCCATGTCAATGTTAACACATAACATATCAGATATCCACCACTAGCATCTTCACCCAGCTGTAATTATGAGATACTGGGGAATTATGGATTCTGAACTACATTTTAAAAACTGGCAAAGGAGACTCTTCTTTCCTATGCTGGTATTTTAAAGTGATTTGGGACCATTTGTGAATCAAGTTACAAATCAAAGCAAAGTGCTTTCTTTATTCATAATGTTTGTTTTTCTTTGTGGAAGAAAAATGCTGAGAAGCTCATTTTTTACTCAATGACTTGAAACAACTTCTTAAAGATATCTTGGCTTGTGTGCTAATTTTCTTCCAGTTTTAACTTGGTTTAGCAAAGCCCCAATAGTGTATAGTCACTTCATCAATGAGTTAAGCATTCCTTGTTTTGGCCTCCCCCTCTAAATCCAAAGGATCTGCCCTGAGGAACTCTCCCTAGGATATTATCTGTCTTGCTCTGCTATTCTCCAAATTTTGATTACTTTTTTTTAATGTATTGAGCACAGGGTCTACAGGGTCTCATTACACAAATCAGATTCCTGGTCACTCTCCTGTTTTCAGTCTCCCAAGAACTAGGATTACAGGTGTGCACCACCACACCCAGTCTCAGTCACTGTCTCAGGGGTAGCACTGGCATGGCAGGCTAGGAATCAAGCTCTGGTTCCTGCATCTGACTAAACAGGTGCTTTAATCTGCTGAGCTATCTGGCTGGCCCTGATAAATTATTTCTTGACATATTCTTCTTTGCCAGTGGCATACTGCTTGGCACCACATGGTGGGACTGGATGGTCATGGTCCTGCCACACACAGAGGTCAGTGTGATGGTTCTAAGTGTCAGAAGACCTGCCCTATCAGATGAGTTTAGACCTTATAGGTTCAAGTTTCTCTCTTTTCTGGCCAAAGCTCAAATCTAACATCAGAGTACTGTGCCCTGCTCTAAGAACAATTAGAAACTTCTGTTCATTTGGGAGTGGATTGATCGCTCGTGTTGGTTTCCCTTCGTTTTCCTGATTGGATGACCCCCAACTTACTAAGAGGCTATGACTTTTTCCATTTTTGATTACTGTAGCTAAATAATAGGAAACTTAGATGATGCAATGGGACAATCACAATATGCCTCAAGGGTTGGGGTGTAGCAGAGTGGCAAAGCAAGGGCTTAGCATGTTTGTGGCCCTGGGTTCAATCACAAGCAAAAAAGGACAGAAAAAATAGGGTAAGGGAGAGGAGAGTGGGAGAAGAAGGGGTGGAGAAGGAGAGGAAATAATAAGGGGCAAGAGAAAGAAAGGTAAGGGGAGAATGTGGCTTAGGTAGTAAGCTGTGAGGAGAGATTGAAAGGTTTAAAGAATGAGAACTACCGGGGCCAATCAGATAGCTCGGCAGACTAAAGCACCTGCTTAGGCAGAGGGCAACGGCCAGGGTTTGATCCTTAGCATGCTGTTCCAGCCCAGCCCCTGGGATACACAGAGACAGCAATTGAGACTGGGCCTAGTGGCATGCACCTGTAATCCCAGTGCTTGGGTAGCTGAAAACAGGAGAATCACTATGAGTCCAATCTGTGTAATGAGACCCTGAAGACCATGGAGACTCTGGAGACCCTGTCTTAAATACATTAAAAAAAAAAGAGAGAGAGAGAGAGAACTATCCTAGAAACAGCTGCAGCAAGCCACTGCTGCAAGGATTTCCTTCTGTTATGACTTTTCTCTTCTATCCCACCTCCCACAGCCCCATTTCATTGTAGCCCTGCTCTAAAACTACTCAAGAAGTATGAAGCTTATCTTGTCAACTCAGGATAAATTCCTACACAGAAAGACAATAAATCCTGTCTTTTAGTTTCCACAGACAGTGATGCATGGTGGTCCCTTCACGAGTGTTAGCTGGTTTGTCTGTGACTTACCTAACCTCATTTCCTGTTTATAAGATGATCGCTTTTTTAAATTTTAGCCCATTTAGAATGCTTTGAGCATGAAAGAGAGTTCTGTTGATAATTATGCCAAGGTACAATGCATAGACTGGGATTGTCCCTGAGAAACTGAGACCCATGGTTACCATACGTATTTACCAGGCTCAGTTCAATCTGTATGACACCACATTGGCGCCTAGAAGTGTGTTAAGGAGGATGACTTTAAACTTCAGATCTTAGAATGGACAGGAAGCTCAGACTCTCTATTAGACACAGGACATATGGCAATGGTGGCTTTCTACCACTAATTTCTGTCTCAGTATTTTGGGTTTTGAGTACTACCTGAAATCAATGTATCTTTTGTGAAGGATGTCTGCAGTAGACCAGGATTCAAAATGTCAATAGGAAACATAAGTAGTTCTAGGCATACAGTGCCACCCTTTTTAGATTGGTCAGAGTGGGGTCAATACCATGTGCCATGTTGGATGGACCATCCTAGACACCAAGGAAATCCAGCCCCATGAGCTCCCAAACCCCTCTCCATGTCGCACCATATGACACCTTTACTCAGGAGGCATACTTACAATTTTCACAACGCTGGCCAGTAAAGCCTGCCAGGCAGGCACATTTGTAAGTTCCACTTGCATCCAGGAGGCAAGTGCCATCATGCAAACAAGGGGATGATGAACATGCTGGGAAGGAAAAGATAGTCCTTAGTGTCAGGGTCCCTCCAAGGCCACAGTCTTAACCTAAGACTTTCATTTGACCTCTTACAATGTTCTTATTCTTAGCACTGAATTCATGATCCTACTATTAGACAATGCCTAACACTGGTACTTATTCCATGTTTGGGTGTTGCTGGCACTACCTGACACCACTAAAGATCCTACATGTATCCTCAAGGTACATCTAGACTGAGAGGCATAAAATAAACACAAACAGGAGGGAGAATTAAGCCAATGAGCAAAAAGCATGTTTATGTCACTCCCACAGGGACTCCAGAAAAATCCTTAGGTAGCTTTAGAATACATTCTTTCTGGAAGGCTCTGCATCCCAGCCCAAAGAGACAGCCACAGGCACGTATCTCTATGACCACACTGAAGATGTACTCAACAATTTCTAAATATACATTCTGTAAACATTAGTCTCTTGTCATATTGATGTGTGCTTGACATCATAAGCATCTGGGATCAGTTCTGCTCAGGAATGGCTGCTTATGTCCAGTGGTGATCAGCCAGGTGTCTTTACTGCAAGCTTTCTCAGTTCAAGGCCGTAATACACATGGTGAAGTTATAAGAATGCACATAACAGTGTTTTCCAGGCTTATTTGACCTCAGAACCCACATTTTCCAGAGTAACTTGGGAGAATCTAAAAAGAAAACCCTGGGCAACACTAGTCGTGTGCTATTCACCATTCTCGTCAGTGTGCTATTCACCATTCCAACATACATTTATCCCAGTGGAGAAATATATCTCTTGGCTCACTCAGCAAATTATTGAGTGGTTGCTCTTGGAAAACACTGGAGCGATACAAAGAGGATTTGGACATTTTATTTGCTAGAGCAAAGCTATGGAAATAGAAGCATATAATAACTATAACCTGAATCATGGTGCAATTAGTGTACTACGAAATAGTGTTACAGGGTAGTCAACACAAGACAAAGTCATAGCTCATTGGAACAAAAAAATGTTCAGTAGAAGTGAGAGAATGTGATGCTTATCACAAAGCAAGAGTTAGGTTTGGCCAAGCTGACCTTATTCAGAGAGAATGATTGTCATACAAGAAGATACAGGAGTGTTGGAGGAATGACTTTTCCTACTATTCATTGGGACAGAAATGTGCAACTTCACAGACTTTTACTGGGGAGGTCGAGGAGCTCATTTCAGGGAAAGATCCTCCCTTAGTCACAGGGCCACATGTTGATGAACTGCCACTGCCCCAGATAGCTTCCAGCACTGATTGGCCAACAGCCCCTAGGCACATCTGACAGGGAACTCTGCTCAGCCTCTGCCCCACGGTAGCATCATGAGATGAGGGTTCAGCCACAGGCCAGCCACACCACAGCATAGTGCAGCTGGGACTCCCAGGCCCTGCCCACTGCCGTAGGTACAGACTGGAAAGGACACAGGCACCCAGACTACTTGCAGCAACCACTGAGGACTGGCCTGGGCAACAGGAGTGACTGGGTTTGCTGACAGGGTGGATCTTAAGAGACACTGATTCCACAACCTTCCACTTCCTTTCCTGAGACCTTCACATCAGCCCTTCCTTCTAAGGAAGCCTTGATCATGTGAATGCTATTGAAAGTTTGTTTTATTCTAAGTATTCATTACTTTAAATACATGACCTTCAAGCTTAAGTTTACTTTGTAACATGCAATGCAATCAAGTTTCAGAACAATGAGCACTGGGGTGATTCCTTAGCATTGTGCCATTTGTTCATTTTGGTCATACCTTACCTGCAGCTGTTACCAAGAAAGGGAAGCACACAGAAAACTTTTGTGGAACAAGGCATAAAATAGCCACACTCAAAATTTTTATACAGATTTAATGTAACCCTGATCAAAATACTGACAGCATATCTCTTGGAATTAGAGAAAACAATCTTAAAATTTATTTGGAGCCAGAAAAGACCTAGAATTTCAGAAACAATTCTGGGAAACAAAATCAAGTCAAGAGGTATCAGAATCTCTGACATTATTATTATTATTATTATTATTATTATTATTATTATTATTATTATTGCTGGATCAACCTGCCCTGGGTGTGGGACTGGCACAGCATATGGTGCTGGGGATCAAACCATAGTCCCTGCGGTTGCCTAAGCTTGCCTAAGCAAGAGCTTTAGGCTGCTGAGCCATCTCACTGGCCCCAGAATCTCTGACTTTAAATCACACTACAAAGCTACTGTGATAAGAACAACATGGTACTGGCAAAAAAATAAACCACACCTGAGGATCAATGGAACAGATTAGAAGACACAGAAGTAACTATAAATACACTCAGCCACCTTATCTTTGACAAAGGGGTCAAACATGCTCAATGGAAGAAAGTTAGCCTCTTCAATAATTGGTGCTGGAAAAACTGGCTTTCTATATCTCAGAGACAAGAGTTAGACCCATGTCTCTCACTGTACACTAAACTATAAAGATAGATCAAATCTCTAAAATCAACACAGAAACATTAAATCTACTAGAAGATAGAGTAGATAGAACTCTTGAAGACACTGGGGTAGGTAAAGACTTTATGAAAAAAAAAAAAACAGACTTCAAGGGAAATAATACAAAGAATCAATACATGGGACCTCATCTTTTTAAAATGCTTTTGCCCAACTAGAGAAAAATCACCAATGTAGTACCACTCAGCCATAAAGAAGAATAAACTTGGGACATTTATTGGTGAATGGATGGATCCTGAGATGATAATCTTAAGTGAAGTAAATGGAACTTGCATGTATAAATATCTCATTGTTTCTCTGATGTGAGAAACCAGGCAAAATGTATAAGGAGCACAGTGTATCTTAAATATTGTGAAACAGAGACAAAATGCTTAATGGAGAGAGAAACTAAGGTGATGGGACAGGGAACGGAAGAAGGGAAAAGAAAGAAAAAGAAGAGGGAGAAATGAAAACAAAGCTTTTGTAAATGACAAGGGGAAGAGGGACAGAAGGAAGAGTAAAGAATTGAGATAAATCACATACAGGTACAATGTCCCTATAATAAAAGTGATCACTGTGTATATTTAAAACATACCAATAAACTTAATAAAGAAATTGAGACAGAGAGCAATCATTCTCTGTGATTTTGAATGTGTATTCCTCTTCCAGGGTCTGCAATTTCCAGTCTGTGACCAATTTTAGACCCATCCTAGCTCATGCTAATAAACACAAAAAGCACTCTGGTTACAGATCAGTGCCATATATGGTAACCAGTGAGCAGTAGGATTCGCCTCAGGGTGCAGAAAGAATTCTATATAGTGTGATTGAAAAAAATGGTGAATATTTTAATTTTTAAAGTTTATTACAGTAAGAGACACACTGCTATAACGCTCCTCAAAATATTCCACTTCACTTTGAACACATGTACCTCATCATGACTGTCACTTTCTGAAGCAGTTCCGGGTGTCCTCTTTCATTAGTGTCTTTAGTTGCACTGTTATAACTACCCACAATAGCCTGAATTGGTTAGACCACGTTTATTTTTTAGGGTCATTTGATCTTTGGGCAAGATCCAGATCACACAGCATCAGACCCAGTGAACAGGGGTGTGAAGACACACTTCAGTGTTTTTACCTCCTGCCTTTCTATTGGATGAATGCAGCAGCAGCATGCACCACATCTTTTATCATGCATGATAGAGACACTCATAAAAGACAGCTTCAGAAACTCTTCAGAAAGTGTTGGAAATGATGGAAATAGTGCTCTGAAAGTGAGCAGGCATATTTTCAGAAGAATTCATAGCAACATATGATACTACAATAATTGTTCAAACATTCATCATGCATTTGGTCATATGTCTCCAAGGCCTTTACCTGTGATCTCCTCATAAATGGCATGGAAGCCATCAAAATTCTTGGAGCCATCAGAGTGGAAGAGGACGTGGAGTGCAGAGCCCGTGCTCCGGATAGGGGCCGGCCGCTCATTGCCACAAAGACGTTTGATAATGGGGCTGTCGCTGTTGTCTCCGTTGCGGATCTCCACATAGTCATACTGGCACATGTAGTCAAACTCCAGACTCAGCATGACAAACCTGTGAGGGGGAACAAGGTGACAGAAGTTACAAGGGAGTCCTGAGGGACTGAGGGACAACAGACAATGGTATAGCACCCGCCTTCAGGGAAATACACTCTGACTAAGAAGATGGATGATAAATAAGCAAAGAAACATAAAAGCAAAGTAATTCCAGAGAGTGCTAAGTTCTGTACATTAATTAACCAGGTCAGAGCATAAAGAGGTTATGGAGGGCAGGTTTCCAACACAGTACAGTTAAGGAAGACCTCTCTGAGGCTCTGATACGTGAGCAGAGATTTAAGTGGCGAGATGGAGCCTGACCTCTGAAGACAGTGAGTTACAGTTCCAGACCAGGGGCCCTGGAAACTCAGTATCTCTCAGGCAGTAATGAGCCTGGCGTGTTTGAGGCACTGGAAGAAACTCCAAGGTGTCCGAGCTCTGAGTGAAAGGCAGAAAAGTCAGAAGTGAGGTCAGTGAGAAGAGAGAGTTCAGGTCCTGCCTGGGGAAGAGTACAAATCACAGTCCAAGCCCCACAGAAAGCCCCTGAAGGTCACACAAGACAACGGTCACTGGATTTAGGCCCACAGAAGAGGAGAGCACCAGAACTACATAAGCAGAAGCAGAAAAGCCAGGTAGCAGGCAGGGTAGAATCTCAGTGAGAAATGGCAGTGGTCTGGAGTAGGCTGGTAGCAGTGGGAGTGGGGTTATTTAACAGGAATAATAATAATAATAATAATAATAATAATAATAATAATAATAATAATAATAGATGTTTTCATGTTCTGGGTGGGTTGAGCATTAGAAATGGAGCATGATGGGTGTGACTGGGGAGCTTTCAAGTTATTGCACACAGGATTCCAGCATTACGGCTGCATTTCAACAGGAGGTTCAGGTTGAAATACATGGAATAAAATCTCATGTTTCCATGTCTCTCTCAGACTCCTTCCAGAGAAGGTTAACTACTTCTCACTCCTCCACTATTTTGTATGTGGGAGGACCACAGAGAGCCTCTTCAGAGGCTTTCAGCTGGCTTTTATTCAGCCCCTCATCCAGCCATCCTAGTGGAAAGTGCAAATAATGAGCTTCACTGCTCACCCTAAGGCCTTGGGATATGGGGACACCAGCTCATGGGTGGTTTTGATAAGGAGTGAGGAAAAGGGGCCAGTTTGGCTGGATCCTTCCAATTTGGAGCTTCACCTGGTCCTTTCTAGAGGACAGAAAACCATTCAAGAAGCTAGCTGAGACGCAATGACTTCAGGATGCATTGATTCTTCCACCCAGAAAACACTTGAGGGGAGTTTGTCCCCAAGGATAATGCTTGAGGATCAAGTATTTCAATCATTTATACCCTCACCACTGGGAAAAGGAGGGAGAAAGGGAAGGAAAAGGAGGAGATGGGAGGGGAGGACAATAGAGCATCGCTTCACCTTTATCCTCCATCCCTAATGTTGCCTGATGGCTCAGACTTCTAAGTTCCAGCCCAAACCCCTCACCTCAGTTGGATGATAAACCCGGGTTTGGCGTGAATGGTCCATTCGCAGCGCGCATTCAAGGGGTAGCTCTCCAACAAAATCTGACCCTTTGGGGCTCGAAGAACCTGGCCACAACCTGAGAAAAGATGAAAAGGTTGGGACATAGAGATTTAGGTCAAAACAAAAGAGGCAGGAGAAGATTTCCCCACAGTCACTGGGCTCATCCCGTACCACTGAAAACAGAACCAAGAGATATGAGAAAGAGGACATTAATGTTTCTCAAGCACCTGGAAATGTGCTAGATAATTTGCATAAATTCATTTAATCCACCCTACAGCTTGGAAAGGGATGTGGTAGCATACTTGTTTTTTCACCTCAGAAAACAGTGCATCAGAGTTACATAAAAACTTGCCACTGTCACCAAGTTTAAAAGTAGAGAATCAAACCTAAACATGTCTAAATACCAAGTCCCAGCCACCCTATCATCCTGTCTCTTCAAGATTCCACCTTCCAGCTCCACTTAAAAAGACTCAGAAAGGAGAAGGGCCCATAGCCCAGCTTTCCCTGGCCCTATCCATTTAGAAAATGTGTATGTTCAGCTGTTCTATGACCACTTGTGTGAGTGATGCCTCCTTGGTAACACGTGACCTAGAAAGAGAGAGATAGCTTCCCATGAGCTGGACTGCACTGATACGCTTCAAATTTTTTTCTTCCTCCCAAGTCTTCTTCTTCAAACTCTTATGAAGACCACAAATAAAAATAAACAAAAATTGGAAAAATGGAAGGAAGGCTCCTCATTGAAACTAAAGCAAGGTCCCCAAACCCTTCACCCTCACACTTCGCAGGCCCCCCAGGTTGCCTCCAGAGGCCTCATCCCCAAGATCTGACAACTGCTAGGCATAGTCGTCTTTCAGTTGCATTTCATCTTGTCCTCATGGGCTACCCTGACCTCCCCGGGGCCTGAGTTTGTCTACCACTCATCCACTTGCTCACAGTACCATAGCCCAGCCAGCCTGTACTGTGACTCCCACGTCAGGCTTTGAACTTGCTTTCCCTGAACCCAGAAGACCCATGATCTTCCACCTCTCCTTTGTTTGGGAATTAAGCTCAACTAACACCACCCCACAGGGGCCTTCCTGGATGACCCAGCTGCAACAGGCTCTCCTATTCAAGAGTCACTATCCTCACACTGGCACGTCTTTGCGATACCCATCACTCACTGAAATTATTTGAGCACTTTGAAATTTCTATTTCCTTTAGTAGCCCTGAGACCTTCCTAGCCTATACACCTAGAATGGAACCTGTCAGGGGTTCCACAAAGATCTATTGAATCGTGAATGTGGTATCATTTTAAGACAGGCACTGGTGAAACACTTCACAAACTTTATTTCACTTAATTCCCATAGAAGACCTAGGCAAACAATATTAATCTTCCCATTTCCTGGACCCAGAACACTAAGAAAAGAGAAATTAATTCACTTCCTCAAGATCATATGGTTAGGGAGTCAAGACTCCATAAATTACATTACTCATTGTAATGTTAAGAACAGGAACTTCTGAGTCTGACTGCCCTTGGTTTGAAACTCACTTTTAGTTTCCCTAGCTGTGCAGTCTTAGGCACGTTACTTTGCCTCTCAGAACCTGGTTAAGTCTGAGTCAGGTATCAGTAAGTGACACCTACTTCACGCAGCTTGGGAGGCTCCGATCTGCGCTGCGTGGAAGCCCCATGGCAGGAGAACCAGTAAGTGTTAGCTACTGCCATCGGGTGGCAGGTCAGGGCTTTGACTTTGGATCTGTCTAGGCCTGTTGCTGGGGCCTTGCTGGTACATTACACTGTCTCAAGGACTTCCTTCCCCAGCCTCCTTCCACTCCATTACGAAGCAGCAGGATTGTTCTTCTCCTTCCCAGAAAAGGAAGTGTATTGCCTCCCCACCCCCCTTGGAAGCGCATGCTCCTTCTTCGAGCACACGTCACACCTTCATCGCCCACATCTGCCCTGTGCTGGGTGTGAGAGACAGAAAAAGAAGTCTTCCTGTGCAGCCCCCTCCCGCCAGGGACTGGCAGCTTCCCAGCCTCCAAGGTGTGAAGTCCTGGCTCCCGGCAAGGCTCTTGCTGGAAACTATAAGTTAAAACCAGCAGCGAATGCTGCCAGCCTGTTTCCGGTTCCTTCCTCCATGTGGAAACTAGAGTCAGAGAGCCAGATCTCTGGGACCCCTCACTTCCCAGTGCAAAAGGAGTTGGGGCCCATCCTCATTCCTGGCGCTTGGCAAGTGCACTGGGACTCGAGCCAGCTCCAAGGTTTCATGCAGCAGACAGAGGGCTCAGAGTCCCCAGCTCCACACTGGTGCCAGGCCCAGCCATGTGAAGATGCGGGATCATTAGTTCCTGCAGGCCCAGAATGCCATCCTGTGTCTCAGCACTTAATCATGCTGATACGGCTCCCTCTGAAAAGGAGGCCAAGAGTTCGCCCCTTGATGGAAAAAAAATTCCCAACTAACCAGAGACAAAAGAAGTCACTTCTTGAAAATGCTTGTGGTGGGGGTGATTGTTAGATGGGAAGGAAGAGGAAGAGCTCCACACACTCACAACGTGGGACTCCTTGGGCTCCCCTCCCACTCTACTCAGAGAATTGGTGACTTGGGTGCAGAGACAGATGAACTGCACCTCTCTGTCCGGGGCACAGCAGTAAACACATCCCAGTGTTCCTGCCAAGGAAGTACCACTGGCCAACCAAGCAGGTGGTCCTGCATTGAAAGGCCAGAGCCAGCAAAGGGTCCGGAAGTCATGTGTGGATTCACTAACAAGGTCTTGCTGCACGGGGGAAGGAAGCGGAATGTACGTACATGCATACGTGCGTGCCTGTGTATATGTGCGCATGTGTGCATGCGTGCGTGAGTGCGTGTGTGTATGTGTGTGTGTGTGTGTGTGTGTGTATGTGTGTGTAGAGGGATCCTTCAGTAAAGCCAGACCATCCTCAAATCCTGAACTTACCTCCCCGCCTTGCACATTGCTATAGGTTAAAATAGGGATGGCTGGAGAAACTCAGCTTCTTTAGAGTCAAAAGCAAACCTGCAGCAATTTCTAAACTAATAAGAGAGCTGAAAGATTCCCAGCCAAAGCGAACACCCACAGCATTCACACAGAGATCTTGTCATCTCCAGGATCAGAGGTGGGGAGGGGGTGGCAGGAGAGAGACACAACACGCTTCTGAGAAGTGGCTTCATTTTGTTTTGCTCTAATCCTTCCTCTTAGAAAGAAAGGGAGGACTTAGCCATTCAAGCAGACACCAGACATTGGCATTTCCTTTTCTGCTTCCAAAGGTGACTGGCTGGTCTGTGAGGACAGGCAGGGGCTCCAAGACCTTCAATCACTGGCTCCTTGTGGCGCCCTGAAGAAGCCCACTTTCTTTTCTTTTTTTGATTTAGTTCCTTTATTTTTTTTTATTTTTAAAAGAGAATATAAATTAGAGTTACGACAGAAAAATTACAAGTGATACAGAATTTCACTTAACAAAGTAATATAAATCTCACAGTATTTGTTATAATGTGTAGTGTTGTCTTTCAAACAGTTATTCATATTACCAGATGTATGCATGCAAAATTGGAAGAAGAAAAAAAGAAATGTATAAGAAATTAAGAAGACAAAAAGGAGAAACAACTGAAAAAAGGAGATGAAACAAATTAAGCATTAACTGCTCCTTTCCATAGACCAGCAGAAATTCACAGTACGGTTGTCCAAACCATCCTGCTTATGAGCCTAGATAAATCTCTTTCCCCTACTCCCTCTCCTGTCTGCCTGAACTCAGTAACTCCTTCTTTATGAATAAATTCATTCCCTCTTCCCAGTATCTACTGTACCCTTCATATTCCATTTTTTTTCCTTTGGGTTCTCAGACTAAGAAGACAGTACAATGTTTGCACGTGCAGAAATGATTTATTTCACTTCTGAGTATGTTCTCTCATCACAGCACTTTATTTTCTGAGTCAAGGTTTTTCACTGGCAAAGCAGAATTTTTCCTTATTAGCTTGCTTAAGGATTAAATGAAATATTGCACTTAAAGTCCTTGGCCCTGTGCTTGGTTTTAGGACATAAAGTCTTAAAAATACTCAGTCTCTAAATAGCAAGGGACATTGTTATTGTTGAGTCTTCTCTGGATAGGAGACATAAGAATCACCAGGGACAGACAGTCCAGGCTCTGACATGTTGCTATAGACTCGTGAAGCCACATTTCATCACAGACAAGGACCCTAAAGCCACAAGGCCCAGCCGCCCAGACAGTGCAGGCAGAGCCAAGACACAGAGGATGGGATGGGAATTGCCCCCATGCACTGGCGAGGAGCAGGAAGCCTCTAGCTTCCATGTGGTTTGGCTAATCCTATCATGACCTTCCAAGCCCTGAGAACAACCTAGGCCTTCAGCACCTCCAACATCAAGGGGTCAGAGGGGAGCTCCAGAGTGAGACTTCCTTTTTTTTAAAAAAAAGAATGGGGTGGAGGAAGGTTTATTGTGGCTCACAGTTTGTAGAGGTTTCAGTCCATAGTCAGCTGGCTCCAGGGCAGGGAGTTATGGCAGAAGGGCATCACAGAGGAGAAGCAGCCCATGATGGGCAGAAGGCAGCAAAGCAACAAGGGGTAACCCATTCACGGTGACCAGAAGGTAGCAAAGCAAGAGAGAGGCTTCTTAATTTGCATCTTGTCCTTGCTACTGATCAGCTGTGTGACACCAGGAGCATTACTTCACTCCCTTGTCCCCTAGTGTCTTCTCCTATGAAATGGCTCTGATGAGCTGCAGTGAGAATTCGGCGAGGACCCTTAGAACAATGCCTGGTTCATAGCAAGGGCTAAGTGGTGGCTTTGATCATGGGTTCAGGGCTACACTGTTATAGTGTGGGGTCCACGAGTTAGTAGTCAACCACTCACCCCATGATTTGGCTTCAACCTCAGTCGGTGTGTACTTTACAATAAGCATGAAAGTGTTTGGTCCTCTCCGTGGCACAGTTCTATGAGCACAAGGATATCGTACATTTTGGTCATACTTATATATGGGTGGAGCCAGTGTTCAGTGAATTCTTTCTTTTTTTTTTTTTTTAATGTATTTGGTACAGGGTCTCAATATGCAGCTTGGATTCACAGTGATCCTCCTGTCTCAGCCTCCCCAGCACTGGGACTATAGGCATGTACCCCCACACCCTGTTTCAGTGATTAGCATGGCATGCAGTACCTCACATCAAACCTGGGTCCTTGTGCTTGCCAGGCAGGTGCTTGGACCACTGAACTATTTCCCCGGATCCTGAATTCTTAACTGAACATTGTACCAAATACACATTGCAGACATTAATTAAACATTTTTGAGTTAAAGAACACCCAGCTCCAGAAAATCATTTTCTTTTTAAATAGGGTCTCACCAAGTTGCTCAGGCTGAGCTCATATTAACAATTCAGAGTGTTGCTGTGACATGTAGAGATGAGAAACTAGCATCTTAACAAGTGGAGAACAATAAACAAAGCTGAGGGTGGGCTGTAATCTGTTACTTAGGGATTCCAGAAAACTGGGATTTAAGAAGGCAGGTAACAGCTTATCCTGATTGTTGTCTCTACCCTTACTTGAGATGTTGGTGGTTATCTCCTCCTCTCCTTGTAATCATTTTATTTAACAAACGTGTGAACCTAGCATTAAACACATAGTGAAGGTCAACAGAGGTTGTAGTCCTAAACATAAAAGAGATGCTTCTGGAGCTTGGGGCTCACTTCGAGAGAGATGGATCTCAGTGAGACCTCCAAAGCTACATTCATTAGGTCTTCTCGTCATTTCTTTTGGCACCAGACCATAACATACAGCAATGACATTCTGCCTTGGAGCCAGCTGACTGTGGACTGAAATCTCTACCAACTACAAACTAAATAAACCTTTCCATCCTTAAAAAAAAAAAAAAAAATCCCCCTACCTCAGCCTTCCAGAGGGCTTGGATTATAGGCATACACCATCATGATCAAATCATTTTAACACTTTTCTGCCAGTTTGTCTACCTGATGGGATAGTCATGCCCACACCACCAGCATTTCAGAGCCACCTGGCACCAAGATACATGAATTACAGCCCTGTCATGAATATATATAGCAACCTAGTTATTAGGAAGGAATGATTACTCAGCAAAAATGGTGTCTACCACTCTACTACAAAAAGTATTTTCTCCCTGATGTTGTCAAGGTGCTCTCAAAAAATGCACATGAGGACAGCTCCACGAATCCAGCTTACAGTCTGTAGTGGGGAAGCAGCAAAACCAAGGAGACACTACATTCAGTCTCTTGTCTGTGCTTCAGTTTGGCTGATTTCCATTAACCTGTCGTTAGTTTCCTCCTCATTTTTTTCTCTTGTGAGGCACAAACTCTTAACCTCCTCCAATGAAGTGTTTATTCCAGATATTATTCTAGAATTTCAGTTTGGTTCTTTTTAATATTTAGAAATCTTGTCTAGAAGTTCTTATGTCCCTGAGCCATTAGAACCATCAGCCTTACATACTTTCTCTCATTGCGGAGACAGAACACTCCACACCCAAAATTATGGAAGGAAAGGTTTATTTAGCTCACAGTTTGTAGCAGTTTCAGTCCATAGTCAGCTCACTCTAAGGCAGGGTGGCTTGGGCCAGGGGCAGCAGTTCAAGGTAGCAGCAGACAGCAAAAACAACAAGAGCAAAAGGGAGGAGCCGCAAGCCTCTTCGCTTCCCTTCTGTTGTATGCAGGCCACCCACCCTAGAGCGGGTTCTTTACACTCACACTGTCTCTATGTCCTCCTCTTGCACAGGCTCAGGATGTTTACAAAGTGTGGATGTCCAAGTTGACACCAGGAATAAATCAGGACAACATCCTGGATCACAAACAGCCGCCTGAGGGCGGGTCCTTCACATCCTAGGATGAAGAGCTGCTGAGTGACTCAATTAAGCGTCTAAAATTCTCACGTTGATACAATGCAGCAACCATTACACCATGCCTTCTCTTTTTTAATACATATGATTTTAAGATTAGTCCAAAGTTCTTGACTCAAAATTCTAATGCTTAGTCATGTATTGTCTATTTCTTTTGACTGATTGTTCTCTTGAATATAGAGAATTATATTCTCCTGCTTCTTCACAACAGGAAGCACACCATCTCTTTTCTCTCATAAGCAGGTAAAAGGAGGGATTGATCTGGCTGATCCAATCAGGAGTTAGCTGGTTTGTAACAGGAGTAAGGGCACAATCCCACTAGAAAGGTATTGAAATTCAAACACCAGAATCATAAGTAGGTTTTTTTGTTTTGTTTTGTTTTGTTTTTGTTTTTGTTTTTTTGTACAGGATCTCACTACACAGCTCAGACTCATAGTGATCCTCCTGTCTCCTGTCTCCCAAGTGCTGGGATTACAGGCACATGCAACCATGCCTGGACTCCATCGCCGGCTCAGCGTGCTCAAGAGTGGGGCCGGCGTGGCAGACAGGGCCAGGAATCAAATCCTTGCCCCTGTGCTTTCCTAAGCAAGCAAAAGATATAAATATAAATATAGGTGTTTTTTTTTTTTTTGCAGAACAGGAGATTGAACTCAGTTCCTTGCGTTTGCCAGGCAAACACTTATTCTACTGACCTATTTCTGCAGCATAAGCAGATTTATCTTTTAATTTTTAGACTCTTTTTCTCTCCAGCTTCTTACACTGCCATCATGACAAGACTGGAGCACTGTGAGACAGTATGACTAAAACTTTGAAATCATAAAATTTTGCCATTGGCCGGCCTCTGCCTGCTCAGCAAATTAAGAGAATATTTGGCAGAGAGGGTGATGTTTGCTTTGAGTTTCCTCTAGATTTCAGTACAAAAACCTGGCTGGCTTCTTCTTTTTCTGCGGCAGCCACCCTCATCTGCCTGCCCTGCCACCAACTTCAGCAACCGGCCCCAGGGGTGAAGGGTCCTGGACCATTTGTCCACTTAAGAAGAGCTCAACTCGCTGGACTTTAGGCTCCATGTGGGCAGATATTTGATGGCTTAGAAGGAAACTGATTTTAGGGGTGGAGTTGTCTAGGGATGTCTTACGATCCAAGCAGGAGGGGGATGCTCTCTCGTACATTCTGTAAACCTCCAGAAACTCACATATGGTTAATGGGTTGCTGGATATACAGAATCTACTATAAAAATTCAAACACTAATTTTCCAGAGTCAGAAAGCTTCTAAGACAGAAAATATAAAACACAATTTAACCATACATACTTGTCTTGGGAAGGCTACCTTTGTCTCTCAGAGAATTTTCTTCTGCTGTCCTGTTGTCCTTCTTTGGCCCTATATTAATTTCTTCTTTCACTGAAAACACACACATTCACACATATACAACAAATAAACAACACAATGAAATGTGCACGTTAGGCTCTGGTTTGGTAATAAGAATAGCATTAACCAATTATTAAGCAGATGCTATCCACCAGACCCCATATTAAGGGATTAACAGACAATATTCATTTAACTCTCAAAAATAAAAAAGAAATTCTTAAGGGTTATCTTTATTTAGTTGTTACTGCTATTATTTCCATTTTGCAAATAAGAAAACAAGGTTTTTAAAGATTGAGTAGCTTTGCCCAGGGTCACAGAGGGGTAGAAATTCAAATCCAGGTCCCACTGGGTCTACATCAAAGCTGCTAATAGCCATATAATCCCAGCCACAGATTGAACTCGATTGGGCACTGTACTTTTCCTGGAAATGTTAGCACACAAAAGGCTGGATTAAAAGCAGCCAGTTTTCAATGACTCTACTCCAGGTGTGTCTGCAATGCCAGCCTGCCTGCCTGCCTGTCTGTCTCTTTCTCTCTGTGTGTCTGTTCCTCTGTCTCTGTCTGTTGCTTTGTCTCTGTCCTTGTCCCTGTCCCTGTCTCTCTCTCTCCTCTCTTTCTCCTCTCCCCTCCTCTCCCCTCCCCTCCTCTCTCTCTCTCTCTCTCTCTCTCTCTCTCTCCCTCCCTCTCCCCTCCGTCTCCCTCTTTCTTTCTTTCCCTCTGCTCCCAAATTTTCTTGTTTTCTCTTAATCACTTCTGGTGAGGTTCAGGTATCAGCCTAACCAGTGATCCTCTCCGATACTCTAGCCACACACACACCTTTGGGGTCTGGCTTCTGTCCAGTGCTTTTGCTCCTCTGCTTCTATCCAAAACACAACTAAGAAGATAAAAGTATTAGGGTCCCTAATCTCGGCACACAAATCTCTGTCATCAGGGATGCTCCCCTAACCTTAGATCTTCAATATCCTTCAGGGACTGCAAGGTTAGAATCACTGTGATCCCAGCCCCAAACGTTGTGTCCAGGTCACTGTGCACCCTCTCACTCCATTCTTTTTAGATGAATAAAGAACTCAGAATGAGAGCCAAGTTTTAAAAAAAAAAACCTGCCATTCCACTGTCAGCAGGATCGTTCCATTTAAGAACTCTACTTCCCAGGTGAGGAAGCTACGAAGGACACCTTGGCTTTGACTTCAGATATCCTTCCTTCTAGTTGGCGGCACCCCCATTACAGGCCCTAAAGCATTCGTCCCCCAAAAAGGAACCCAGCTTCGTGGAGAAATGGCTGGTTTCATGATCTGAGCATAGGAAAGAAAGGTGAACTTGAGCTGTTGAAAAGAAGGGCACAAGAAAGACAGAAGCCCTAAGGGCCGGGGATATAGATCAGTGGCCTAAGTGTCCACCTGGTACAGCAGCCCTAGCCAAACACTGCACGGAATTCTTTGTACTACATCCAAATCAGGTGCAGTTTGATTAGCAAAGGCAAAACTAATACGAACATGATCAAACATGAAGGCAAAAATGCATGAGTCTGGGGCCTGTGAGATAGCTCAGCGACCTGAAGCACCTGCTTAGGCAAGCTTAGGCAAGCTTAGGCAAGCACGCAGGTGCTGCGGTTGGATCCTGGGCACCACGTGCAATGCTGCCCCGCCCCCAGGGTGGGCTGAGCTGGCCACACACACAAAAAAAGCAACAACGTGCAGAGCAGTAGATTTTGAAATCTTTTATATGAAAAGAGTGGGAAAAGGAAGATAAAATATCCCCACTGAGTTCTAGCGGGGACATTGTGAGATTTGTAAACCCATTTTTTCAGGAAAATGTGAATGAATTCTCCCTGTCCCATGGGGCAGCCATGAATCTGCGGTGGTGACGAGTGCCAGAGGCTATTACTGTCACAGAATTTGTCAAGGACAGTGAACAAATGAAAGGGCTGATGCTGTCACTAGAAGATAATTCTTCTGATCCTTCCTGCCATTTGTCTGTGACTTCTCCTTTCTAAAGCTCTGTATAGCACTCCAGGAAAAACAAAAGCGAAAACAAAACAAAACAAAAAATCCCTTTAGAGCTCACTGGGCAAGAAGCCCTCTTCCTCTTTCAGGTAGAGACAATCTGAAAGGACTGCTTGGGCGCCATCTACTGGACAAATTCTGGTACTGTGTCCCTGCCTGGAAGGCCCACCCAGAGGGCTGAGCAGCCCCTAACACAAAAAAACAGCTCTGTGACCCTTATGAGGCAGGTGTTCAATGCACAGTACAATCAACTGCTCTTTCTTATGGAATTATCCTCAGAGGAATATGGTACCAAGGAGAATTGGAGGGGTCTTCCTAGGGCCAAGCCTTGTTCCCTGAGAAGATGGAGTCCCTTGGAGCTGGGATGACAGACCCTGCGCCGGGCGAGGCTTTCAGGGCAGGCAGGGTGGAATTGAACAGACACAACTGAGCAAATACAGAAACAGAATCAGAAGAATCTGTCCTTTCTTCTTTTTGCTTCTTCCATGCCGCTGACCACAATCCACGTTGTGCTTTTCTTCAACCTCTCCTCTCTATATTGCAAGCCCCGGATGGCAGGGATCGTGTCTGTCTGCCTCTCATGCTGTCCAGCACCTAGAAGCACCTACTCATGAAATCCTGTCTGGATGAGCAGTAGACTCATGGATACACTCACGAGCTCCCCTCTGCTCCTCTCCTGTGATGACTGGTTGCCCCGAGCCATCCCCGAGAACACCTCCCTTCTGCTCAGAGATGCTGTCCCCAGCCCTGTCAGTTAGACTCCGCGTAGCTACCTCTCTGTGTGCCCACTGGCCTGTCTTGCTGCTATCAGATTTCGTGGATCTCTTGCATGCAAACATCCCATCTCTCCTCTCCCTTTGTCCCTAAAACAAACCCACTCACTCGTAGGAGAGATCTGGAGTATTTTAGGAAATGTTTTTGCCCCTCTCCAACAGGATGGAGTACGCACACCTGTATTCTTCACTGGACTGCAGCTGAACGATGTGATTGACTTCTTCCATCCCAGGATGTGGGAGTGAATAGGGTGTAAGCAGGGAATCTAAGGGTGCTTCTGGGGCTGGCCTGGCCTCATGACCTCC